>JAQFYD010002043.1:0-10561 GCA_034694225.1 Bourletiella hortensis
AATGTCATTTTACTGCTCTCATCCGTTTACAAGTTGTGAGCGACAGAATAGGACACAAAATGGTCAGATAAAATTTTCGATGTCCTTAATGTGTTTAACAAGCTAGCCTAATGGCACCAAAATTTTCTAGGCACAACTACAGTCAAAGGCGGTTAGTTTAAGGCCAAACGAGCACATTCGGTCAAAGTTTAGTAGGGGATGTCGTGTCCAGGAAATTCGTGACACATGGACGATCCTATAAGGACCCATCGAGGGTCCTAAAAAGGCGGGTGGAGGGTTGAGTCAATTTTCTCTTTATTTTTGTTAATCTGAGCACAAAAACAGATGGGGAAACTAAATGAATTTCAGGCTAATTTTTTCCACAATAAATGCAGGAATTTAATTAAATGCTGTACTATGCAATACTGATCCGATTCCATCGTGCTTCCTGGTGTTGGTCATTGCAATTCTTGTTGGAACTGAAATCGTCGTTCGGTAAGCCCCCTTTGCATATGGGCCGCCCGTTCCTTTAACTTCAAACCAGTGCAGAGCTTTGCTTGTCTGAGCTTGACGCAAATGTGTTGTCAAAAAGCTGTGGATGTAAAATATTTTCGAGCATAAAGGCCCTTTATGCTCGATGAAGTTCCAAGGTCGTCTTTGAGCGTGCCGGGACCACAGGTGGGTTTTCAGTTCGGTAGTACGAGAAAAACGGGCACTGCAGCGGGGTAAACTTCATGGAAAAGTACGTTGGGTCAATGGATGCTTTTCATGTGTCCCTGCATGCCTCTTCAGATTACTTTTGCCGCTTGCCCGGTAAGTGCAGCCAGGAAATTAGCAACTGGTTTTCCTTGTTCAGATTACGTGATTTTTCGTGTAATGACTACAGAAGGGCCCACTGGAGTGAAAACTCGATATAACGAATGCTCAAGGGACCACAAAAATTCATACTTTATAACGATTAATTCGTTATACGCATTGCACATAACACTATTTTCACGTGCGGGGACCCAAAAGTTTATACGTTACTCGAGTATATTCGTTATTCGCATGTTCGTTATATCGAGTTTCCACTGTAGTGAATTCACAGCCATCACATTTGAATTGCTTCTCTTTCACGTGAACCCTTATGTGGTCCCGAAGTTGGGCTTTGTCGTAGGATTCCCGCTGGCACAAAGGGCACTGGAAATTCCTTGTTCTGCCAGGTGTATGCCTTGCCTTCACGTGCAGATTCAGCCTAGATTTTAGATCCGATCTGTGTTCACATGTTGCAGACGTGCAAGCAAAAGGCCATCGAAGTTCCAGATCAGTTTCATGTGTTAGCTGATGCCACTTTACACCTACTTCGCCTTTCTTCGAGCTATATTTGCAACCACGAAAGGGACAGTCGACTGGTCTTTCCGGTTTTCCGTGCTTACTCCAACGGTAAATCAAAAACGTAGCAGTTTTGACACTCACTGTTTAGCCAAAGTCCGTCTCACGGTTTAATCCATCTGCAATTGAAAGTGAAGATCCTAGAGTTCAATCCTGTGGGTAGGATTTATTGAAGTTTTACTTACATTGAGATGCGCTTAGAAGAGTCTCCAATTCGCTGCGGTCCTCCTTGGATCAATATAGCTTGCTATGAATTGAATCATACGTAATACCGCAGAACGTTCCATTCATGTTCACAATATTCTCGACTTCGTTGGTCTGGAGTGAGAAAGCAGAGAGTCCTCGTTGCGAGGTTGCGATATGAATGTTGGCTTTAATTTCTGTGATGGAAAACAACGAGAAATAATTACAATAATAAGTTATGTAAACTCCTTTGGATACAAGCTTGGACGAATTTACCTGAACAGCCCACGCGAGTTAAGATATTTTTGATAGGAAGGCAGCGCTGGAAACGTGTCACGAGATATGCGACGTCCCTTATCGACTGGTTGGAGTGTTTGAGTATAGAACTGCAATCAGCAGAGGTAAAATTCCACGGAGCTCCGCTTGCCTGCAGGAACAGTAGTCGACGATGAGACTTGGTAGTCCATCCAACGCAGTTCCATTTTTGACGCATTGGGTTCAGTAATGTTCACTAGCGCAGCAACCACTAGTGGGCCCCTCGAACGCATGCGAAATATACCGCTAGATGACCTCCCACATGGCCTGCTCAAACAAATGTATCAAATTGAAGTCAGTTTCGCCGTAAAGTATTCATTGATGCCAGGCTGACGAACCTTTGAACTTCCTCCAGATATCCGTCACAGTCTAATTCGAAGGTTTCGAAGCTCAAACACGTGCAAGGGTGGCAGCTGTCATAGGCGCAATCACGGCAATTTTCGCGCAGGAGACAAACTTCAGGCCGAACTAAATGATACAACATTTTATGCATATGTAGCAATTCACGCCTGAAGTGTTTTTATTCATTGCTTCAAATTGCCAAAAATACGTTTCCTCGAGTCACTATTAATAAATTCCCGACATACTGGTTCTACCTCTATTGTGTCCGCTATTTCACTGTACACGTTCAAAATAATACAGCTGTTTAGGCGTTTCTGGCCCATTGTTGCCCTAAGGTAGGATTTTATACGAGTTAACGCAGAGAAGGAGCACTCAGGAGTGCATGAGCTGACCGGAAACAGCAATAAAAGCCTGAGGAGCTTTATCAGTTCTGCATATGGAACTCTCGCTTCGGATTGTAAGCTCTTCATGTAAGAAACCACAGAAGATACAGTCTGAAATTCTTTGCCGGAGTACGATAACATCTTTAAGTTCGTCTCCAACATGCCAACATCAAATCCATAAGTTGCGCAAATAGAAGCCAGTCTCGATTTTGCATCATCCTCTGTCTTGTAGGATATGATAGTGTGTTCCATGTCCACGTATCGTTGGATTCCAGCTTGATTAAAACGCCTATCAAGTTCCTTCAATGCGTGTTTGTAGCTACTCTGATAAATGGTCAAATACATTTCCTCAACAGTTTCAAAAGTCGGTGGATTATTTAGCACCTGGCGATATCTCACAGGAACCGCTTTCTTTCTCTTCAGTTCAGGATAGCTCAATCCGAATTCTTCAATTTTCGTCAGAGCTTCCACCCAAAGTTTCTCAAATAATTCTCTGCTAGTTGAATGAGATCTCAGTACTGACTTAATTTCCTCAATAGCTTGCAAAATTCCGCTCAAGCTTGTAGTTGGCTTCTGAATAGCTCTAGAAAGCCCTTCAAGGTACTCAAAGAGCTCAATGCACAGAAGAATGCAGAATACAGTTTCTCCCTTAGAGAATACTTTAAACAGGCCAGCAGCCTTGGAAGCAACCTTCTCACTGGTACTACCATATTTAGCCATGAGATTTAGCAGTGCCACGTAATTTTTCATCATGGATCTGAAGCTTCTGACCCTGAGTAGGAAACGAGTAGGACATAACGGCTGTGGCTTGACATTAGATTGCAGTCCGAGTTCGGTACATATTCCTGCTAGGTCCGAAAGCCTAGAAACATAGAACACAATCTTAGTAAACGGGCCTTACATTTGAAGGAATTTATCTTCGCAACGTTTTACCGCTTAGGAGACGCTTTGACGGTCGTAGCAAGCTCATGGACATTCCCCATGACATCCCTGAGAGCTGGAACGGCTTGTACTGTGTCCTGGATAGCCAAGTTCAGGCAGTGCGCATGGCAATGTACATACACAGCTCTGGGCTCTAGAGACAAGAGTTGCGCGGCCAGACCTTTGTGTACACCAGCCATGTTACTTGCACCATCATAACACTGTGCTCTGACATCTTGGATTTTGAGATCAAACCTTGCGAGCACATCGAGAACTACTTTGCGTAAACTGTCCGCCGCCGTCGATCCTACTTCGTATAGCCCGAGAAAGATTTCTTCAGGTTCCAGGTTTTCGTCGACAGTTCTGATGCAAACAGAGAGCTGCTCCTTTCCAGAGACATCTGCCGTCTCGTCAACAATCAGGCAAAACTCCCCACACGACCTGATGGTCTTGATATGCTCGCGCAGGATAATATGCGAAACAATTTTAAGAATTTCATCTTGACATTTACAGGACGTAAAGGTTTGACCCTCTTTCAACCAGCTCTTTAGTTGTTCAGTATCATCCGCCCGTAGCCTCAATAGATATTGGAAGTTACCTTCATCGTTTTCGTGGGCACGAATCGCCAGTCCATTTTGTCCAAGATAAATGAGTGACGTAACAATCGCTTTCAGGCCTTCTCTGTCTTCTATCTGTTGCTGTTTGGATATTGCATCATTCATGACCCGGTTGATTGGCTTTTCCTATAAAGCTGGTAGTTTCACACTAGCAATAATATGGGGTTCGCTTTTTTATGCTGCTTCAAATAGTTCGCACCTTTCTTCCAGTTCTGGAAACCATTAATTGTGAAGGTACCGTTCAATTTCGTTGACGGAGGAAATAGCTGCAGACGACTAGCTTCTTGACAACTTGAGCAGAACAATTTTCCATTTTTCAAGCTTGCCCATGGATATGTTTGCAGCCACGATTCTTGAAAGTAGTAGTTACGGCCGTTTGCAACCACAACCAGGGAAGTTCCAACTTTTTGTGGAATTTGAGAGTTTTCACTTTCACCTGTTTAAAGAAATACCGGCGTTTCTGTAATCAACAGCTTTTCAAAAAATTAAAGACAAAATCCCAAAGTAACATACCGTCAGTCGTCGCTGGATCTGTATCTTTTTGTTCGTCTGCAAGCGCATTCTCATTCTCAACTGGCACAGAATCTAAAAAATCTACGCCATTTTGGGTACACACGCCTCCGGCGGTACAAAATGTGGAGGCTCGCATGACTAATCCCAAACCCTGCATCGGGCATTAAATGATAAGCCCGTGTTCCGCACGTAAGCGTATGGAACGCAGGGGCCAAAAAACGTCCCGTCAATCTTGGTCACTCGCAAAAGTGACCAGTCGCCACCTTTGTAGGCTTCAAATATTCGCGCCGAAGTCACGGTCAATTTGAAATCCCACTTGAGCCGCTGTAAGCATTTTTGCCTTCGAAATGATTGAATAGGTAAGCGTTACATCACGTACATTTCGATAAACGGTCAGGTTCCGGTAGTGGGGACCACGTTCGTCAACCGATGGACCTTTGTAGTTCGTCAAAATGTTGGCGCCCACAGCCCCTTCATTTTGACATCTTAAACGCGCAATTATTACTGCGGATGTGGGTGCTAAAGCTGGATATGTAAGCGTCACGTCACGGAAATGGCTCAAATTGGCTGGTTTTCTCTGCTTGGTGCATCAGATTATTGACCGATCACTGCATACGGTACCTTAAATTGTGCGGACCGATTGTCCAGTCATTTTGACATCCCCTTCAAGCCTGTGTGGCAATTCGTGCCTGCATAATTGCTAAATAGGTAAGCGTTACATCACGTTATTTTCGCAAAATGGACAGGTTGCGCTCCGTGGTGGCCATGTTCGTCAGCGCACTGCCCATTGTAGTACGTCAAAATGTTGGCGCTGACAGCCCCGTCATTTTGACACCTCATACGTACAACTATGGCTACTGGTGTGGGCACTACAGTCCGAAATATGGGCGTCACGTCACGGAAATGTCCCAAATTGGCAGGTTTGCTCGGCTTGGAGTACGCGATTCTTAGCCGATCAGTACGTGTGATCGCGCAAAATGTTGGCGCCCACCGTACGGTCATTTTGATATCCCATTCAAGCCTTTGTGGTTATTCGGGCCTGCATAATTAGTAAACGGGTAAGCGTTACATCACTTACTTTTTGCAAAATGGGCAGGTTACGCTTTGTGGTGACCATGTAAGTCTAAGTAACTAATGCTTCTGATCGCGCAAAATGTTGGCGCCCACCGTACGGTCATTTTGACATCCCATTCAAGCCTGTGTGGTTATTCGGGCCTGCATAATTAGTAAATAGGTAAGCGTTACATCACGTACTTTTCTCAAAATGGACAGATTGTGCTCCGTGGTGGCCATGTTCGTCAACGAACTGCCCATTGTAGTACGTCAAAATGTTGCCGCCGACAGCCCCGTCATTTTGACTACTGGAGCGAGTGCTACAGTCTGACATCTGGGCGTCACGTCACGCAAATGTCCGAAATTCGCATGTTGTCTCGGCTTGGTGTACGTGATTCTTGGTCGATCAGTACGTGCGATAGCTCAAAATGTTCGCGCGGACCGCCCGGTCATTTCGATACCACATACTACATATTAAGGTACTTATATAGCCTAATCTTTGTAACGTGTGAGGAGACCTATTCTATACTTTATTTCTGGGGGAAAATAAACGCTCCAGGTGTGGCTTGGGCCACATTAGACCTGCGCAGGAGCATTAACGAGGTCTTCCGAAAATAAAAACATGAGTAGCCCCGTTAAAAGCACTGGCACGTTCACTATGAGAAAACCGGCACGTTGCATATCCGAAATCAGAAACAAGTGTCGACTTTGAGGTTATGCTATGGGTACAAAGTCATGCTCGACCTGTGCAGTTAAATTGAGCTTATAATGCAGGCAGTTCATGCTGCCAAAGTTCTGCAGTTCGATGGGAAAGTGTCACAGGGATTATCGACTGAAGGCTTGGCGGAAAACACTCTGAACTGGGTAATATGTGACTGTTTACGTTACTGAATCGAGGTTGCTCGTTATATAAGGTCCAAGTGTCGATAAATGTCGGACTGAGCCCTTGAAAATTGCTTCTTAACCCCTAAAAATTCTAAAAATATTGTACATATGTTTTACATATTTCGTAAATTTTTGGTAAATATTTACATAAATGTTTTGGGAATTCGATGTACACACATATCCTCGCTCTGCTAATAACACAGCTGCTTTGAAGCTTTAATCAAGAATCGTCCTCGATCTAATAAGTGATTCACCCAGACCTTTGGCAACTGCAGCTTACACAAATATTTCTAAAATGTCCACATTTATACTGATAACAAAGCAGTCATCTAGCTATATAATAACTAGCGCTGAATCGAAAATTACTTTTCCTTGCTCACATTGAGCAACTACGTCTTCGGCGATTGCTTTTAATTTTTTCTTCCTTCGGATTTGCGACATCATTCGAGCTTCGTCCAGCCATATACTCGCGGAGCGTATCAGTGATTTCCACAATGAAATAGGTAGTGAGGCTCACGTTGTCCACGAGAATCTTCATAATGAACTCCTTGGCGTTTTCTAAAGTTTCAGAAATACGCTGAGTATATTTTGGCATTAAATTATGACCGGAAGTTAACAAACAGTTTACCTTTGCATTTTTCACGAAGCTACTCGAAGAAGTTTCTCACCAGAACAATCGGAAGCAATTGTTTTTGCAGTTCTTTTTTCTTCCATGGTGGCATTGTTTGAGGCATTACGTTTTGCAGGACTGAAGAACAGAGGCCAATACAAACAAAACAATATATTTTTGCTTCCTTGGAGGGAGAAAAAACAAAGACGTACCTGGATTAGCGCAATGAGCATTTCTAAGCGAGCGCAGATGGTCAGGGTTAAAGAAAAAGCCATTTCCAACGACGATGTTGTCTTCTGAGTTTTGTATGACAGGCACTTGCAGCACAGTCCTTGTCATCCTCATCGGCATGGACTCATCAAGCAATTCATCAAAATTGTGATGAAACTGTTTGCACGTGGCTGTCACAGTGACTGGCGGAACTCTTTTTTCTTCCTGCTTCGTAGTAGCACAAAGTTGAAATGGTTTACCGTCGTTTGAATTGAAATAAAATAAAATACAATAACGTTTAGATCGATTTAGATTCATCAAAGGATTAGTCAGATAGATATGCGTGTACTGGGGTTCATCATACTTGGAGTGCCGTGGCCATAAGCATTTTGTTGCAACTTAATTCGTGGATCCCGCTGAACTTTTCATCCGTATGCTGATCCTTTTCTTCCGCCCCTGCAAACATATATAGGTTAATATTTTAAAACTAATAAATTCGTTGCTGTTAACTATTGTTCTAGAAGAATGTCAAGACGGTCAAGAGACACTTAAACACAAAAAACCATTACCAGCCAGCGCTTCTCCTCTATGATGTAAGTTGCTTTCGTTGATGCTCATGTTTGAACACATTGCATAGTGCCCCATGACTATAAGTAATAGATGAAAAAGTTTAGTATATTTATAGTTACTTTAGTACTTTACTAATAGTTTACTTATATAGCAGCAAAGATGACCTGATGCTTATACACTATGCTACGAGGTTTAATTAATTTACCTGGTAACATTTGATCACTTGTTTTTGGTTTTGCTTTTCGCTTACCCTTAGAAAAATTCTGAAGCTTTTGCGTGTCACGTCTGTCAGCCTTATTATTCATACCCGGAAGGCATTTTGCAATTTTTTGGCCTGACGTGGTAAGGAAGCTTTCAAGCACCACTGCAGATTTCTCTCGGACCTCCTGCTGTTGTATCTTTTGAACTGCATCTTCTTTCCGTTCAAAACCAGGATTTTCAATCCTGTCAACTACAATAACACTCCCGACGTTGCCATTCAACTCTGCAGTCGCACCTAACGGAAACAATGTCAAATTTTACTCCCACGGCTTAAATCTTTCGAAGAAACTAATTATTAATTTAAATTGCTTGCATCTCTAATCAAATTTACCCCTGATCCAACTGGTTAATGAACTATATCTACTATGTAGTTCTATTCCGCCGTTCAATGGAATTTGCAACAGTCAAGCCTTCTACCTCCTCCCGCTACCACTGCGAGAGATTCTGAGTTACCATCTTCAAACTACACAGTGAAACAATGATTTCATAAATTTCAAATGTTGCTCATCTTTTTTTGTTTCAACTTTGGTATAGTAGTTTTGCACTGCATAAAATGTTGGTGATGTATTTCCTTGCTTTATCGCCTTCATCGTTGAAAGCTACCAATTTCCAAGCCTGGTAACACCTAGGGACAAACAATAACAAGTACAATGTCAGGAAAGCAATTAACATTTAGCTGTTAAAGCGAGCAATTGACTATTCTTACTCTTGTCCGCCAACACAACTTCGCATTTTATATTGGCACTGCAGTTATAACAGAAGTCGATATTAAATGTCTAAGAACCTGCTACTTCAACTTTAATGCTAGCAGGCTGCCTGGGCGGAATCAGTTTCCCTTCGACGTTAAGGGGATCGCTTATTATTAAGCACTGGTGTTCCCTATTTCAACAACAGCTTCCCTGCAAAATTCAATTTTCAAGAACCACATTATCTACAATTATGTTTCATGGATGAAAAATAAAACAACTCATGGTAGCACTTACAAAAAGTCTGCGGAACCATCCCATTTCTTCTTGTCCACGTCTTCCCTTGCAGCGCACTTTATTTACTTACAAAGGGCTTTCAGTCATTGCTGTAAAGAAATGCCAGATTGAAGATGCAATTACTTGATCGATATGAAACATTTGTTGCTTACTGTTTCGTGTTTCCATTGTCCCTGGATCGTTCTCAAATTGTTCCTTTAACATCCACAGCTTAATTTGATTGCATACGTCATATAAGGAGACCAGCGTCAAGGAGGAACTGCATGGTGGGTCCATTGTTAACAAGCACATTATCAGAATGCCATTATTCACAATTTATCAGTTATCAATTGAGTGTTTTTACCTTTCTCGACTGCCAATATATCGTGTTGTATTTTTGCCGCGCACGTCTTGCAGATCTCAATGTGATGAACCGGCCGGTCCAATATTTTTAGGCAAATGGCGGCGGGAATCTGTTCTTGAAGAGAATTTTCTTTTAAAATTGTGCATGTACTTTTCCCACGTTCACATGGCTCATCCTTTTTTTGTTCTTTCCTCCGCAGGGCCTTTGCAAAGCTCAAATTCAAAGTATATTTCAACACAAACCGTTTCTCATTTTATGGGTAACGTAACCAATGTGACTTCAATTCTAATGCCAAAGCCTCGAGAATGAACACGGACGGCATTGTAATCCTGCTCCGCAAACACAGGGACCGAAATCAAGGGAACTCCATGGTATACTGCTTCTTGAGTGCTCATTAGTCCTCCGTGCGTAATGAAAGCCTTAATCTTTGGGTGAGCTGATAAAAATGAAAATGAGTCAATGATCATAATTAAATGAATAAACGGCGAAGAAAATCAAATTAGATCTATGTATCAGATATATGTTGAGATGAGTTTTACCTAAAATCTGCTGCTGCGGCATCCACCGTTGCATGAATACGTTGGAAGGGAGTTCGCCATCATCCCATTTCCAGGTGAAGTTCAAATACTTCAGTCGTTTGACTGCATCAAAGAAGGCACTTGAGATTTATTCGGGGGCTTGAGACATCTGCAAAGCTTTTCCGAAGCTAATGTATACGAATCCCCGATCGCCGCTCTTGGCAATGAAATCTTCAAAGTCGTGTAAGTAGGACCAACAAGAAGTTAGTACTAGCTATGACGCCCATGCGAATTTGATCTGAAATACTGTAATCGCTGGCTACCATACCCCTTGAGCCAGAGGCGGCAGCAAGGCCGCCGCAAAACTTTCTACGCTGTGCATCGTGATTTTTAGGACCCTCGATTGGTCCTTATAGGATCGTCAAGATGTAACGAATTTCCTCAGCAGGACTTCACCTACTGAACGTTGACCGAATTCGCCCATTTTGGGCTTAAAATGACCTC
>JAQFYD010002044.1:0-10557 GCA_034694225.1 Bourletiella hortensis
CATGTTTATGTGACAATAAGCGTCGGCTTTGTCCATAATATTTCAATCCAGTCACTCTGGTCATCCTGCTATTGCCCTTAAGTTTGCCACAATACACATGGGTACGGCCATGGTCATGAATACGGTCACCATGGAGGACATGGATATGGCCATTATGGACACGGCTACGGACAAGGTTGGGTTTGGGGATATGGACATGGCCACGGTTACGGAAACGGCTGGGGATGGGCTGGAGTCAACTCTGGCTACGGATTCCAAGCTGGAGGTATGTGATGAATCTATTAGCCCAAAATGCTGGAAATTATAGTGCGTTCTGTATCATTCAAATTTTCTATGACAGGTTGGGGTTGGCCCAGTCACGGATGGAGCGGTTGGGGAAGCAATAGCTATCAATATCAATACCCAGCTCACCAACATAGTCATCACGGTTACCATGGTTAAGTTTATTATAACTTTATTGCTGAGTCAGCAACTTTCAAGGAATCACCGCTACTTTTTTCATGGTTTATAATGATCCATAACTACATCGTAACATGTCCAACATCGAAAAAATGGCCGCAAGCTTCTACTCAGTCATTATTACTATCAAACTTCAGAAGCTTGAACTCGTCCTTTTAACCTGTTAGATGAATTTATTTTTCTATTCAAACCTAGCTTATAGAATTCGTTATTCATCAGATTTAATAAAGTTAATTCAGAGCTTTCCAACAGATTTTTTGTCCTCCTTTCTCTGCCACTATTTACGCAAACGCAGCATTACCCCCATCATGCATCTGACACAATAGACATTGCACTTAACCGTTTCCCTTTAAAGCTCATAAAAATCAATGCAAAAAATTATGTTGCCGATTATATTTTACTATTTAGCGAAAATTAACACATCAAGCCATTTTAGCAACTTTCCCAGTGGGCTTACGATCAGCGGCAGCAGGAATTTCTGGAACCTTTACACGGAGGCTGAGAAACCATTGATAGATCCGTTGAATGGCTTTATAATTCGAAACTATTGCCTGACAGTATTCTTTTTCTCACAATCAGGGTCACCATTTATTGCGTGCCAAACGACCTTATTGACCTTTGGTATGCAGCTTACCTGCGTATCCACTAGCTGTGTGACCGGACTGTGTGTACTGATTGTACGGCACTAAATATTAACATTGGTGGGCAGTCCACTTCAGGTAGGTGATGCTTGGATTCACGAATTTTAAGGGTGTTGTGTGTAGAGTATTAGGTCGTGTACGTCAGTTTATGGAAGAGGGAAATAAAAGGTGTTTCATGATGAAGGAGAGCTTCTATTACTACAGCAGTAAAGACATACATATGCAAGTAGGAACAATCATATAGAGATCGATCCCTATGTTTCAAAGGCTAACAAGGGAGCCTACCCCCTGTAATTATCAAGTGTATAGTAAAAGATGTTGCTATACAGCAGTAGACTGAGCAGCAGGCTACTAGGCAGCAGGTCTCCCACCTGGGCTTTACAGGCTGACTGAACGCGGGTAAGGTTCTTCTCCATTGCTCTTAAGCAGTTGGCTGAAACTCGCTCAAACATTCACTCATTTAGCCTACCGGTGAAAAAGTGCTGAAATGCTCTGGTGCGAGGACAAAATTTTGATATTCTAAAAATGGCTCACGGTCAAAGAACAAGCAAAGGTGATGTAAGTAATCACAGTCACAGAAACCTGGAAGCTACCAAGAAGAGGAAATTATCTGCAAAGAAATACAAATGTGACCAGTGTGATTTTTGTGCACCTTCCGAGGTCAGCGTGAGGTGTCATTCTGTTGTACACACGAGAAACCATTCCTATGCACATTTCCTGGAAGTAGTTATCGAACAGGATGGAAAAGTTCGCTAAAGAAACACAGTATACATACATGATCCCGACAGAGACAGACTACTCGTGTATTCTTGTCATAAGTGTGACTACCGAGCAGCCACGAGAAACAATCTGCAGCAACATGAATCGGTTCACTTATAGGCCATCTACACTGCAGCGTTATGCGCGACATAAACCCCCTTTGCTCTATGCTATGGTCCATTTAACTACATTATAAAACTCTATGGTCGCACATAACTTAGGTTGCACATAACGCTTAGTGTAGATGACCTATTAAAGTCAAAGCCGTTCGCATACAACTATCCTTCTTGCGATTTCCGAACCAGAATCAGGCGAAGCCTTGCACGTCACAAGAAGATTAGGCATGAACAGGGCAGCAAAAACTTGCAAATTTACTTCTGTGAACTTTGCGACTACCACTCTAAATTCAAGTAGAACTTGACCAATCATGTTAAGACTCACTCAAATGACAAACCCTTTGCTTGCTTGTGAGTACTCTGGATGTAATTTCAGGAGCAGATTGGCTTGGAACCTGAAAGTTTATGTGAGACGCTATTACGACCCCAGTGAGACCTTTGTCTTGCATTGCAAATTTTCTGGTTGTGCATATAAAACGGTTTACAAAAATGAATTGAAGAGCCACCTTCAAACACATAACCCGAACCGCGAACCTAGATTTGTCTGCACTTTGTGCCCCAAGCGTTTCCATACACGAAATTCTCTTCAAAACCACATAGCCAGGACGCACACAGGGGAGTCATATTACAGCTGTAAATTGTGTAAACTTAGTTTCAATTATAAAATTGCATTAAAGAAGCACATGAAGGAAGCTTACGATTCAGAGCAGGAACGAGACAGTGAAAGGACGAAAATTCGGCAAAAATACAAATGTGGTTTTTGTGACTACACTAGCCGTTTCAACTGCGTTGTAACTTATCATGAACGAACTCACACGGGAGAGAAACCATTCGCTTGCAGCCTTTGCTCCGTTAAAGTAAGCATGAAATCTAATTTGAAAAAACACATGTAGAACATGCACGGACCCCGTCGGCGAAAAATATTTGAATGTCCGATTTGCAAAGTGAAATTCACTGCAATTACAAACATGAAGAAGCACATGAATACTCTGCATTCTGACGGTCCTGGAATGGTCTTCCGATGTCAATTTTGTAATCATTCTACAAAATACAAGCGAAACCTTGATCTACACGTAAGAACGAAACACCGTGGTGAGAACGATGCTGATACGCCTAATTCAGCCACCTCGTCAGAGACTGGCAAAGGTTAAATTGAAGTCGGGATATGAAACCTCCAAAATTCGTCAACAGAAAATGATTTCCTGTGTTTATTTGTAGGTCCAATACGTAAGAACAAATACCACTGCCGAATCGGGAACTGCAGTTTCAGTACGACTTATAGGGGTAACAGGTATGCCCACGAACGCCGTCATGACCCAAATCGAAGAAAAACCAGCTGTCCCCTGTGCCCAAAGATATTCTTTTCGGGGAACGAACTACGCCTTCACATAGCGCATAATCATACAGGAGAGAAGCCGTTCCAATGTAGATACTGCACTTACAGCACTCCACAAACTCAAACTCTGAAAGTTCATGTTAGAAACCGTCATCACATGGGTTCAGACACCACTAGAACCCTACCGAGGACTACCAACGTTAATGGAAAGAAAGTAGCCGAAATAGAATCTACTGGACGTGGAAATATACTTCAGGATTGTAAAAGCCAAGGAGACGATGGAAAGCCAAACATAACCAGAGTCTTTGCATGTGGTTTGTGTGGTTTACTCAGTGTGGATTACCATGCTGCTCTTGTTCACTCTGTTGGCCATAGGACACTTGTAATCTCATTAGAGAGAGTCATTATTCGTTAAATTATAATAATTGTAGAAATTGTATTCCATGGAGATAAAGGTACTTTTAGGAACTTATTTGCTTTTGTTAGAATTTGGTTAAAAAATTTCAGAATTAAACGCGAATTTTACCGGGTTAAAAAAACTTTTGATTGTATTCCACGAAATAAAGCTGCTGCAACTACTACAGCCAGAGACTAAGCCATAACGAGAACAGAATGGGTCTACAGAAGCTTGATCTAGTGTTGCACAATCCACGCCGTACCTACGCACCCGGGGACGTGGTGTCAGGATCGGTCATTGTCATTTGCGATTCTGCATACAATGCCCAAGGGCTGCAAGTGAAGCTTGGTGGAAACGAGCATGTTTACTGGTCCGAGACACATTATAGATACCACGGGACGGGCAAGGACCGGCGAAGCGAACGAGTCATTACGCACTATTCGGGCGACGAAGTCCTTCTCCAAAATGAGGTCTTTCTTGCTGGAAATGGAAATGACACCTTCGCATTCCCTGCAGGCCGACATGAATACCCATTCAAGTTCCAATTGCCTCCCCAGCTCCCGGCAACCTTCAGCAGCTCCTACGGCGGCATTTCCTACGAAGTTCAGGCAGTAATCAAAAGAAGCTGGTACAAGACTAATGATAAGGTCGTGCTACCCATCACCGTCGGTGGAATTTATGACTTAAACATGGTCGGCGACGCGGCTCTACCTGGGGAAGCAATCGCATCCAAGACGGTCTGCTGTTTATGCTGTGCCAGCGGCCCAATTGTTGGAATCGTTCGTACGTCATCCAAAGGATTCGTACCAGGGGAAGTCATTCCGATGGAAGTGGATATTCAAAATAACAGTAGCAGGGACGTTACGGAATTGAAAGTGTCATTGACGCAGGTGATTGTTCATAGCGCTACGCGTAGACACACTTACAGTGGACGGCCAGATCTGCCGTACGGTTCGGGATATAGCAAACGTGTCACTAATGAGGTTGCCACTGCGTCAAGGCATGGAGTAGAACCTGGACAGTGCGACGTTTGGCGAGGCGAAATTTTGAGAGTTCCACATATTCGACCCACCACAAGAGGCCGGCATATTATTGACGTGTTTTACTTTATTGTGCTCCAAGTTGTGATTTCATCTGCGATGAATTTGGAAGTTACTTTGCCAGTTTACATTGGGACCATTCCGTTGAGGAAACATACGCCGAAGGCAGCCAGTCGGTTGGTCGTGGCGGATAGTCGAATCAGTCATATTTCGCAAAATCATTAGCAATTGTTTTAGTTGAATACTGTCTGAGGAACTGCAGAGAGCGCACCACTACTAGGTGTTAGGTTAAGCTATAATTTTGATCCTACGCCTGATTATTTAGACCTGTAAACACGTGTCATAATGTTTTGAGCTCAATGTCTAATTAAAGTATATTTGTAATGAAGTACGAGTTATGTGGGTCGCTGGATTGCCCAACTTGATGACGCATTTCCTGCGTCATATTCGGTTTCAGGAGGCATAATTTTAAATCCCACTTAAACTACGATCACGCCACAGCATTTGCAAAACAGCTTTGTGTGTAAACACGGCATTGCTTATCAGAAAAGATTTTAACGGCTGTAGCGGGCACGAGCATTTATGGGTAGCGGCATTTTTTACCCCAATTTATGACAGATTAGTTGAATTAAGATATTAGTTTTAATTGGACATGCCTGAAATTTAATCTGCCTCGTATTAGATACTATTTCATTGTTTCATTTAATAACAGGATGAATTATCCATTGATGGTCATTCAGTACCTGCCCAACCTTCTGCTGTGATTATTCTTTCAATTTATTATTGTTGAAACATTTTTCTTTAGAATGAATATTCTCGCGGCGAAAATTGCACGTATGGTGCTATTTGTTACGGCAGCTTTAGTCTCAACTGCGGTTTCTGCTCCTACCACCAATAGTTCTATTGCTTCAGCTTTCGGACCGCTGCAAATTCCAAGTGTCAGATCTGGAGTGATCATTGAAGGCCAAGAATTTTACAGAGTTGACCTCAAAGTAACCAGCTGTATACACTAAATTCCAAATCTTATTGAATGCTGAACAAATAATAATCAATTACACATTACTATTAGGTTGACTGGTTTACTGCGGTACAAACATGCAAAGGTGCTGGGATGCGTCTCATTCAAATCAATACTGAGGCCAAGCAAAATGTCATCCAGTCCGTTTTAAACCAGTATAGGGTCGAAAGCTCTTCCTGGATTGGACTCACGGATCAACGCCTAGAGGGTGCATGGCGTTGGGGTGACGGATCGTTGGCCCTGTATAATAATTGGAGTGGGATGCCAAATTCAAACGGGACAAACTGTGCGTGCATTGGGGGCATGGGTACATCCATCTCCTATAGGTACAAATGGAGCCCAATTGGATGTGAAAGTTATTATTCGTACTTTGTGTGCGAGACTTACCTATAGTCTCTCCTAAAACTGGATTATCTCCGGAAAATAAATTCTAATGGGAACAGATAACATGGAGCTGAGCGTAAAATGTTGCATGTTCTGGCACTGAAGCGACCGATGGGATCATTACGTGTGAACATGAACAGATCTACCATTTACGCTATCACTGGGATGGCCCTGAAACTTGCCAACCAAACTGGATCACACAGCACGTAGTTAAACCGCTGTTTAGCAAGCCTCTGGTGAAGATAAACAGTTATGCTGGCACACAAAGGATATAATTATCCGGCTCGCTACCGCAATGCCTACTTTATCTTCACCGACTCAATCAAAATCCGCTTTTGCCTGAAGTCGGCTGTAATTATCACTTGGCTACGAAACAAGCAATGATGAAAGGCAATTTCCTGTTTTGTATGCCCACGTATGCTATTATAGTAAGAAGCACTGTAAAGCTGCAAAAATTGACTTCTGCTATCTAATTTAATTACCGTGCCGGAAATTCATGGTTGTTTTTCGCCTATGTAGAGCAATGATGACTGCTTGCATCACTTTAACAGCTTTAACTCACACTTTATCTTTCATTCCGGGTGTTCCATTGCGCCAGTAGCTACAGTTGTGTTCAGCAGGGTCGTCAGTAACCGCCCGTGGTTTCTAAAGCACGGGAGTTGTCAGCAATGCTGACCCCAAGGGACATCCGCCATTGCCTCCATATTAGGTCGTTCCTTTGCACCCTAAAACTCTTTCCGTTGAAAGTAGACCATGCGCAGGGCAGGTTTAGC
Organism: Bourletiella hortensis; assembly: GCA_034694225.1. Lineage (NCBI taxonomy): Eukaryota > Metazoa > Arthropoda > Collembola > Symphypleona > Bourletiellidae > Bourletiella > Bourletiella hortensis. The sequence goes on from JAQFYD010002044.1 coordinate 6,924, forward strand.
AGGATTGAATCCAAATGGGGCTTAAGCCTATGTGTTTTGCATTACGCTCACTTCATATTGCGAGTGGCTTACGTAAATTTTGATTCTTGAGGGCTTTGCTTTATCAAGAGTACGGCAGGGACGATTTGCATTTGCTAATTTGGGACGTCGTCACCGTCTTTGGCGGTGGCTTAATGGCTCTTTGGTATACAATTTTGTTTTTGCGCAAACCAGACGTCACGGTCTACACACTGAACCAAGCATTTTCCGTTTATACAAATTCAGGTAAAATTTCCATAAACTTTACATACACAGGTTCGTCTTTGGCTTTATTTTTAGCTGAATTTTTTACAGGGCACGGTAAGAAAGGAAGTAAATTTGGCGTCGTCTCGTACTTGCGTTCGCATACGAGGCACGAGCTTATGGCAATTTTCATTCCGCACATATTATTCATTGCAGTAGTTGCCCTACTGACTGCATATGCATTTGAGCCGCGATTTAAAACTTCAATAATAACTGTAATACCAGAAGAGCAGCAAACCGTTGTCGTCAAGGCTTTATGGCTGCTGGAAGAACTTTGGTTTTTTCTGCACGCCCCTATGGTAGCGATGTTGGGCGCGACCATGCATGTTCTATGCTTTGAGAAATACCTCCGGATTATTCAGTCACTCAGGTTATCCTTGCAGGAATCAAGGTGAGCATAAGGCAAACTTTAAAACAAGGAAATCCAGCATCACATTGGCTTGCAATTCGATTTATGTTCGAAGGACCGAGGTGACGAACGAAGCCTACAATACGTTGCGGGATTTGCAACTAAATGTAATGCTGTTCAATGAGGGCAGTTCGGATTTAATATTCACCTTTAAGCTGTTATGCATTTTCATGGCTACTACCTGTGGCTTCGGAGCAATTGTATGCTTTGGCATCAATGGATTGTATGCAAGTTTTAGTGTAGTTGTGTGCCTGGACATGATGGCAATCTATTGTGTCGTCTATGAAAAGGCATTTGCCATTCCAACTGGTGTGAACGATCTCAAAGGTGACCTGCTGGTAGCTATTCATGCGAGCAAAACCAGCTTCGGCAAGGAGGGGATGATGATGACAAAGAAAATCAGAACGATTCCGAATTTTGGAATTCGTGTGGGTAATTTTCACACAATGGAGCGTACGTCCACACCTGTTTTCATTGATTTCGTTCTTCGCGGTGTAGTAAACTTGCTTGTCCTGCGGAGGTAAATCATGGAAGATTTCCTGAACAAGTATGTAGGATGCACATGTACTATCTGGTTGTACAGGGTGATTCAGAATGATAGACACAACTTTGTTCTGCAATAACTCCAGAAGTAGTTCGTTTATTTCATTGAAATCGGTTTGGGGGCTCCGAAGTAATGACCATGCAAAGAAAAACCCGGGTTTTTAACATTGCTTTTAAATGCAAACTCATCAACTTTGAGAGCCTATATCTCGAAACTAATCGTCGTAGAGACATGTGTAGTACATCGTTGTAAAGGGGAAAGACTGGAGAATATTTTAGGGTATTTCCATTTGGGGTCATGAGGTCACCGATTTTGACCCCCTGGGGGTCGTTTTTTTGGTTCTGCATAAGGGGTCAGTTTTATTGGCTGAAAATATTCTCTAGCTTTTCCCCTTTACAATAATGTACCACACATGTCTCTACGACGATTAGTTTCGAAGATATAGGCTCTCAAAGTTCATGAGTTTGCATTTAAAAGCAATGTTAAAAACCCGGGTTTTTCTTTGCATGGTCATTACTTCGGAGCCCCCAAACCGATTTCAATGAAATAAACGTCATTCATTTTCTGCAAGACCCTACTTTAATTTGGTGAAAACAGCTTTTCAAAATTCGAACTACTTTTGGAGTTATTGCAGAACAAAGTTGTGTCCATCATTCTGAATCACCCTGTAGTATTATCTGATCAGGTCAGTCATATTGACCAGATACGGGCAATTCCTCACTTATTTCTGTACTGTCGCGCGGCATGATTTTTTATTGCTGCTATTTAACGTTGGACGTCTTTGTAGTCATTTTTATTAGTAACGGGGAAACTAGCAGTGTAGTGTAGCAGGAGTGTAACACAAATATAACCGCAATTGAAAAATCACAATGTATAAACAAAAGTAGCTATGAATTCAAAGCTTCCACGTGTAGCAGACCGCCCCAACGACGGAGATGAATGTGAAGAGATGCCGAATGAGTTGGCATCTCTAATTATGATCCGCTGAGACAGCAGCTGAGCCGGACCTCCACATCACGCGTGCTGACATCGCACGCGTGAGACGTCCGGCTGAAGATGAGTGAATAGTGTAGGATAAGCATAAAGTATGATATATATAGGCTAAGAGAATCTAAGGATATTACCACTCTGTAATCTGAATCTATCGTGACTCTGTCTCTCTGATTAAACTCTTATTCGTCAAAGTATCTAAATCCACACGCCGTTTTACCACGCGTCTCTATTATCACTACAACTGAGGAACCAGAGGTTTCAGTATAGGTCTCAGCTGCATGACGTGCAACTTGGCCTGCACTATTTTGAACCTGGTTGCATACATTTTAACTTAATCGTATTAAAAGTTCATCGTGTCTCCATGAATTCGCAGCCGGCTGCACGAATTTTAACTGTCATAGTGGCATAATTGTTGGATTGACTCCATAAATTTCTATTTGGCTGCACGAATTTGGACTTTCCTGCATTAATGTCGCCCTGGCTGGATGATATTTGACATGAATGCATGAATTTTACTTTGGCTGCAAACTTGACGTTTCTGCAGCGGAGCGTCAAGTTCGCAGCCAAGGATTTAGATGGGCTTTAACATGGGGCTCTGGCTGCAAACTTGACGCTTTGGCTGCGGCTGCAAACTTGACGCCAATATTACTGGATACGTTCAACCGGTTTCAAAGTGGACACAACAGGAGTTTCGTGTTTTGTAACAATTTGAATGCCAAGGCTTGAGGTAGGCCGCAGTGTATAACAAAATAAGGCAAAATCCTTCTGAAGATGATTTCCTCCGCCGCAGGAAGTAATTATTTTTGTTGTCAATTTATTCCCATGGTATTGATTAAATGCATTAATTTTCCGCTTGTTTTTATTCTATTGTTTCAATTTTGCTCATGGTTGTTCTCAAAATCTATTACTGACTTTGACCATTCGTTCTTGTGTACGTACGGTACATTCTATAGTTAGCGCTTGTAAGTGTAAAGGTGAAAAAGGTTGATTCTCATGCTTGTACCAACCTCCCCCGTCACACTCCTAGAAATGTGGATACAATTTTGCAGGTTTTTGTAGCTTTGAAGGAAATTTCATTTCCATACAATTAGCAGCACAACTGCATCTGTACACACATCGATAATGATGTTTTGACCTTCGTGTACAACATTAGCTCTTATTCACAGTGGATTACCAGATGTAATGATCATGGAATTACTGAACTTTATGACGTATTTGATGCATGAAATTCAGCTTTAGGAGCTATAGTTCCAAATCTCACTTGATCCGGGATCACAATACAGCATTTACAATTAACATTTTGTCTATTTCTGGGTGGTGCGTTCAATTTGGTATTACGCCACTTGCTCGAAACGTCGGTTGACCGAAACGACACTTGCTCGAGGCCAATTGGCCGAACCAGTTAG
>JAQFYD010002045.1:0-10556 GCA_034694225.1 Bourletiella hortensis
TCTTCCCATTCGTTATCCAATTTCAGTACATTTTTTACTAATTCATCCATTCTATTTTTATTTATATAATAATCTCTATATCGTTCTTTTTTATATATTTTTCTTCATTTTGCATAAAACTTCTTATCTTATTTTTAAAATTAAACCAAATTGTGTTTAACTCTGTGGAATTTTGTAAGTTTAATAATTCTATTATAATAATTTGATGGGAAGAATTAAATATAATATCTATCATTGTATACCCATTTTCTCTTTTTTTGTGTTGTTTTGTTTATTCTAATATTGAAAGTTAATAATAAAAGATCGCTTCCTATAAAGTGAGATATTTCAGGATAAGTACAATTATTTTCTATAAAAGAATTTACATACATTAGATCTATTATTGTTGTTGGGGTTTTTTAGTATGGAATAATTATGTTTATTAGGTTCAAAAGTTCTTGTTAAATCTATTAAGTTCAATCTATCCATAATATCTTTTAAAATCATCCCTTTCCTTTTATTATAGTTTATTGGTGTATAAAGATCTATAAAAGGATTTAATAAAGCATTAAAATCCCCTATTATAATATTTATTTCTGTTTCTTCAAAATGTTGGTCATAAATTTTTTATAAATATTTATATATTCATGCCAGTCTTTTTCAGTTGCTGGAAAGTATATACTATAAAGATTTAAAATTTTATTATTTAAATATAATAATCTTGTTTTTAATATTCTTGAACTTGTACATGAGGTTGAATCTAGAAGTTCGAATTTTTTTGAATTATAGGCTATTGCCGTTTTTTCATTTTATATATATTTTAGAGTTGTATTTTTTATTTTTTCTATGTTTTTGGTTTCACTTGTTGTTTCTTGAAGATACAATAAGTCAAAATTTTCTTTTTTTATGTTTTCGGTTGCATACAGTAGTAGGCGTTGATAGCCTCTAAGCCCTCCTGTATTGAGGACACCAACTTTAAGGGACACAATCATAATCGTTACCGCTGATATTTGAGTTTAGTTTTGAACACTTTTAGTTCTTTGTAAAAAATTCTTTGTGGTTCTTTTAGTCTTGAATTTTATTTCTTTTAAATTGTCATAAGTTATTGTTTTCCACAAATTTTTAACGATTTACTGGTCTTTTAAACTTTAAAGTGCTCTCTGTTTAACTAGGTTCTGATAAATTTTGTCTATTTTTCCTTCTTGTTATTTCTTGCGACTTACTTGTTTATAAATTTACTTCGAATAATATATTATCATCTTAGAATCTACTTTTTTTAATAAATTTTTACCAATATTATCGTTTTTATTGAGTTGTATTAATTTATTTTATAAATTAATTTTAAAATTCCAAAATTTAATTTTGATCATCTATTAATTATAATTATTTTTTATTATTAGAATAATTTAATTTGATACTAATTTCTTTATTTATTATCACTAAATCTCTCATCTATATAGATTTTCTTTTGTTTGTAGTTTTTTTATTTTTTTAATAATATTATTTGATCTAGTTTTTTTACTAATAAAATCATCATTATTATTTAATAATTGATCTTTTTCATTAGCATTATAAATATTAATTTTTGGATTATTAAAATTTTTATTTTAGAAATTTGCAGTTCAATCACATAACTTCTAAATTAATCTTATCTTCTTCATTATTATTATCATTTTGATGATTTTTTTTGTTGCTTGAAAATGCGGTTTAATTGCATTTTTTCTAAATTAATTCAATCTTTTAAATTTTCTTCATTTTCTATTTTGTATTTTAATTTCCTGCAATCAAATATTTCATGATTGTCTTTTTTGCAATATTTGCACATTGCAGGAGCGCCTTCATAACCTAATTGCATTTGCTCACTAAGCACAATTAATTGTCTTGGTATTAATTTAAGACTTTCATGCCTTTTTAAATAACTCAATGCTCCCGGAATTCAATATTTTCGGTCATGCATTTTAATTTTAATATATTTTACTTTTTTATAAATAGACATTCTTTCTCTTATTAAATTTTTAGAGGATTCTAAAGAATTCTGCAAAAATATATTTTTTGCATAAAATTTTGTAATTGTATCAGTGCAATACAATAATGTTTAGATCCTGATACTGATACCTTTAAATTTAAATTTTTTTATTTTCGCATTATTGCGGTCTTATTAGCAATTAAATCTAATTTCTAATGCAAATAAATTTGCATTGTAATTTATTGAAAATGTATTGGCAAAATACTTATTTAAAAGGTAACTTATGTCCTTTTGAGAAGGACTAGTACAATTTAAATCCAATAAAATTCCATGTTTAATACATGCCCTATATATTTATTTAGTTGTTTTTAGTATTATATTTTTTATATTTTTTATGTTCTTTTCTGTTTTTATATTATTTTTTTGGCTTTTGTTGTTTTTTAAAATAGTCTATAATTTTGAATATTTAATAGATTTGTTGTTTTCTTCATTTTCTTCTTAGTGATAATCTTCTACTTCCATTTCATTATCTTTTTAGTAATTAGTTTATTGTTATTTGTTATTTGTTATTTTTTGATCTGCGTTATTTATTTCAAAATGTTTTTTCAAGAATTTACTTTTTTAATAAATTATTTGCAATTTTATCATTTTTATTATATTGTATTAATTTAAACTATAATTTAGCTAATATTAAAATTTCAATTATTAATTTCTGATTATTTGCCATTAATTATTCATGTTTATTATCAAAAAATTTATATTGTTGCAAATTTTTTGTTAATTTTTCTTAGATCTTCTATCTTTATAGATTTTCTATTGTTTCTAATTATTAATTTTTTTCTAATTTTATAATTTGATTTTGGTCGTTCATTAATTTAATTATAATTATTGTAGAGATAATAGATCTTTTCCATTTGCATAATCGATATTTATTTTCGGATTACTAAAATTTCTATTTTTGTAAATTTGCGGTTTAATCACATTAATTTTTATATAAATCAAATCTTCTTGAGTATAAATATCATTTTTATTTTTTTATTGTGTTTTGAAAAATGCGGTTTAATTGAATTTTTCTAAATAAAGTAATTTTTTTAGTTTTCTTTTTTTATCAAATCAATTTATTAAAAAAATAAATTAGCAGTTGTCTTGTAATCTTTAAGTTATTTTTTTTAATAGTATAAATTAATTAAGCCTAGTTAAATTGTTTTGGTATTTTTTTCGTTTTTGGTTTAAAAGAAAATTTGTATTTTAATTATTTATTGACTAATATTTTATCTATTTCAAAATTAAAAATAATCAAAGATGTATATTTTTTAGTAGTATATTTAATATAATATTCATAATACTATAAATTTGTTGTTTGGTATAAATAAGAACTTCTCTTATTTACCCCTTCTATTTATTTGATTTTACTCCATTTGGTAATTTTGATACAATATGAATATATCCTCTTTATTTTTATCATTATGTATACAATAACATTATAAAAGCTATTATATACATGATAAAATTTATCTTTATTGTTTATGTAGAATGTTTTTTTGATAGTATTTCTCTTGATAATACATTAACTTATTTGTTATCGAAGAATCTTCATTATATTGTTTAATTAAAAAGCCATATAAAACTCAATATTCTATTTGTTCGCTGGATAATGTTGTTGAGCTACATTCATATAATACATTTCATTGTCGTAGCTGGCTTCAAAAGTTAAGTGCATATACTTTATGAAAATACACCACTTTAGATGTTATAGATTCGATTTTAAAAGTTATTTCTAATCTTTTCAATTTTCTTCATTTAATAATATGTTTTTTCTATAATTAATGGTGTCATGATTGTCCTTTTTGCAAAATATGTATATTGCAGGAGCACCTTCGTAATCTAATTGCATAGGTACACCAAGTTCAATTAATTGTCTTGGTATTAATTTAAACTCATTAGCCGTTTCAAATAAAATAATTGCTTAAGGAATTAAATTTCACCCATCATGCATTTTAATTGTAATTTCTTTAACTTCTCCATAATAAGACATCCTTTCTCAAAATAAATTTTTAGTGGATTCTAAAGAATCATGCAAAAATATAGAGTGTTAAAAAATTAAGGTAACACTTTTTTATAAAAAATTAAACAAACATATATAAAATTTTTAGTAAAAAGCATAAACTTAAACTTTAAAATATACTTAAGCAAAGATAAAAGCATCCTTTTTTAGCTGCTATCATTTTTATTTTATTTATTTAAAAGATTCGATCCATTTTTCTAAATTTACAATTGGATATAAATTTCAAGCTTGCTTAAAAAGAGCTTATATCTTTCAGCTGTTAGAGGAAAAGATTCGAAATAAATTGAACTTTTACTATTCCCTATATATTCTCTATTGTATTTAAAATTATAGAATTTTCGGGCAACTTCTAATTTCCAATTACACTGCTGTTAAAGAATAAATGTACACTTTATACAGAAAAAACTGTAAACTTAAATTATTAAATCGTAGCAAAAATATAAATTTTTAACGTAATAATAATGAATAAGGACATTTTTAATTTTTTCAATACTCAATTTTTTGAAATAAAAACGGTTAAACTTTTAAAAGTTAAGAAATATTTGTACACTTTATATTAAGTCAACATAAAAATCAAAATAAAAGGTTTAGTGATTGGTTTTTCGGCCTTCTTGGCGTATTAGCTCTAATAGTATAATACGAAATTATTCATTAAGGTTTTCTATCTTTTCTTTAAATATAGTTTTAGAAACTTTCTTTATTTCTGTTATTAAACTTTCTTGATCGCCAAATTTTTTTTTCTTATATACTTTTTCCTGAATCATACTCCAAACGTTTTCTATAATATCTTAGTCAGGATTTTGTGCAAGCCAATTAAGAACATGAATATTTTTGTTGCTCAAAAATTCATTTGTGATTTTTGACGTATGTATTATTGCGTTATCATGCTGCCAGAAATAGGGCTTCCGCCCATATTCTTTATTGCACCAAGGAAGAAATATGTTTTCTAAATAATGAACGTATTTTTGTGAATTTTAGCGACCTTCTATAAGCTTTAACTTGATGTTACCATTTCCTGTCACAGCGTCCAAAACCATTACCCCGCCTCCATGGTTTTGACGTTGGATTCTGGTACTATTAGTATTTGTTTGATCTCCCAGCTTAAAAATTCCACAAATATTGTCCGGTCCATGTAGAGATAACCTTTTTTCCCTTGTGAACACAATATTTTTATGATTAATATTCATATGTTGTAGAGAATTTGCAAAATCAACTCTTTTTTCTTTGTTCTTTTTATTTAAATAAAAAGATTTGTATATTTCTGCGTACTTATATCCTAGCTCTTTTAAATACTTGTATAAAGTTTGCCTAGTAATATAAAGTTTTAGGCCTTTGGGGATGATTGTATTATCAACAGCTTCTCCTTTCTTGTTTATACGGGCAATAAATTTCTCAATTTTTTGATTATTTAATCATTAAATACTTTTGGCCTTCCTAGTACTGTAGCAATTCTGTTTTTTTTTTGTTCTCTATAATATTTTTTGCTGTAGAATGGGCCATTTTCATTCTTCTAGAAACTTCCCGCAAGCTTTTGTATTCTAGATAAAGTTTTTTAACTTTCTCTTTAATAACCTCACTATACATATTTTAAATACAATTTAAAAAAATTTTCTTTTTATATTTTAAATTATGATATTTATAATGTATACGTAATTGGTGTTATTATAATTAACAGGGGGTAAACAATAATACCAAATATAGAATAATTTTAAAAAAATAGTAATAGAACAAATTTATAAAATGTTTTTTTAATTTAAAAAATTGTACTTTTACAATCCTTTTATAATTTATATTAAAAGTTGTTGCTGTAGAAAGTGTACATGTGTTCTTTAACAGAAGTGTAGGTTTATATTATTAATTCAAATTTAATAAAAATTTTATAATTGGGTGGGGGTCTAACCTAATCTTAAACCAAATTTAGCAATGATTTTTTCGGGAACAGAGACTCATCGTTAAAATGGTTAATATAGATGGATAGGTTATTATATCCATAATATTTTCCTTCATTATTTTGGCCTCTAAGAAAAAATACGATTTTATTTTTTCTTTAGTTTTTATACCACCAGCAACTATAACTTTTAAATTAAATATAGGACCCATGCTAGGAGGTACATCTTCAATTTTTTCCTTTCGAAATGATTTATCCGTTCTCTTACTATTTCTGTCTACTTCAATGAAAGTTTAATCTGTATAAAGAGCAAGATCTCAATTTTCTTTTTCTTCACAATCATTGTTTAAATAACGATTTTCTTTACAAAAAACGGCAAATTTTAAGTGAAAATCTATATTTTTTACTTGATATATGCTTTTTTGGTTATCCATATGGCCTTTTCTCTCATTTTGTTGCTTTCAAACAATTGTGTATTGATATAAATAACAATTTTGTATTATAAATTTGATTCTTTATTTAGATTTCTGAGCTTTGCGGGGTTTCTTAAAGAACCTTCAAAATTATAACACAAATTCATTTTTTGTTTCTTATCATAAAAATTAAATTTTTTCCCTCCTACACCGTTTTTTGAATACACAAATTATTTTTCATAAATACAGCTTATTTCTTGATACACCTACTTTTTTTTAAATTTGTGTCACATTGAATCCTTCATTACATAGTGTTTGGACTTGGATTCTTTTTTCTATACGTTTGCTGTAATTCATTTTGTTTAATGAAATTTAAAAATTTATTTTTAATATTTAATATACATCGCAAATATACAGTTTGAAACTTAAAAATTTTAAAATTGTGTGTGTTCAGTTCAAAACTTAACACTCTATACATTATTAAGAGAAATTTAAATCATTTTTTACTTTTATGTAAAATAAATTTATTATAGAAAATTTTTAGTATTCTTGTCCACTTTTAATTACATATTTGAATAGATAAATAAATATTGCCTGGTGTAAATATTTTAAAAAATTTTATTTTTTTACTTGAAATCAAAATTCCTATCATATTGACTTATTGAGTAATATTTGATCTATATCAAAATCAAAAATAATTATGGTGTCAAGTTTTGTTAACAATAAAATTAATATATTATTAAGAATATAATATATTATTTTTAGTCTAAATAATACTTTTATAATTTATCCCTTATAACTATTTGAATAACCCCTTTTCGTAATTTTTATAGCTTATGATTAAAACCTGTTTATTTTTATCATTAGATATACAATCATTATAAAAGCTAGTATTAACATATTAATAATAAAATTCTTATTAATTGTTCATTATACAAAATGATTATTTTGATAATATTACTGTCGTAATACCATTTACTTTTTTGTTATTAAAGGATTTTCAATATATTATTTAATAAAATAGCTATTTAAACCTCTATAATTTATATGTTCATTGGTCACCTCTATTAAGATACTTTCTTATAATAAATTTCATTGATTTTTACTGGGATCAAAACTTGAGTATAAATACTTTATGTAATACCCAAATCTAATATGTTACATGACTAATTTAAAAATGGTTTTTTTTCACGTTAAAAAATTAATTTTTATCAAATTATTTTATTAAAAATAACTTTAATAGTAGTATTATACGCTTTTAATTTTTTAGGTATATAGAATAAATTAATTAATGAATTTTAATTTTTGTTATTGCTTGACAATAATATTGTTAATATTAATTTTTTATATAGTACATTTTATTAATAAAAATATTCAAAAAAATTAATTATGTATATTTTGTTTGGTATATAAATTAATATAATATTCAGAATACTATACATTTGTTATTAGGTGTCAATAAGAAATTGTCTAATTACCATTTATAATTATTTAAATTACTCCATTTGGTCAATTTTATAGTGATGATTAAATACTCTTTATTTTTATAAATGTGTATACAATCAAATTATAAAAGCTAAAATAACTTAATAAAATTTAAGTTTATATTGTTTTTACATTAAGTAGAATGTTAATCTTTATAGATTTACTTTTAATAATAGCTTTTTATTTTTTATAAAAGGAATTTCATTAAATTACTTTTTTATAAAGCTCTATAAATTTATTTTTATCTTTGCTCATTGGTTCATTTTATTGAGCTATATTTTCATAATAAAATATATTGTTCTTAGCTCTGTCAATAGTTAGTATTAATGCTTTATTAATATCAGCTAATTTTAATGTAACAAATTTAATATTATAAATTTATATTTCATGGTATTAAATTATTTAACAAAAAATTTTAAATTCATTAAAAAATACAATTATTGTTTAAGTAAATAGTATTTTAAAAAATTATAATACATATTTTTATCAAATAAACAAATGTATTTCTTTCTGCTAACATTACTGATAACCCTAAATTCCGTAACTTATAATAATTTATTCACCTAACATATAATGCGTATTTTAATTTAGATCTATATTTTTTTAATCTTAATAAAGTTATCATGAAAAACAACTTTTTAAATTGAATATGTAGCATCTAAAGTGGCGTATTTTCATAAAGTATTTATACTTAACTTTTGACGCCAGCTAAGAACAATGAAATGTATTATAAGTATGTAGCTTGCAACCTTATCCAACGAACAAAAAGTATATAGAGTTTTATGTAGCATTTCGATTAAGCATTAATGAAGATCCTTTGATAAATATAAGTAAAAGATATTATCAAGAGTAATGCTATCAAAATAAGCATTCTAAATAATAGACAATGAAAATAAACATAAATTTTATAATGTATATACTAGCTTTTATAATGTTATTATATACATAATGATAAAAATAAAGAGGATTTATTCATTTGGAATCAACGTTAACAAACGGAGTAATTTAACTAATTAGAATAAATAAATTAGACAAGTACTTATTTATACCAAATAACAAATATATAGTATTCTGAATATTATATTAACTATACTTATAATAAAAATCTAGATTATTGATTATTTTTAATTTTGATACAGATAAAATATTACCCAATAAACCAATAAAATATAAATTTCATTTTAACCAAAAACGAAAAAAGAAATTACCAAATCAATAAAACCTGCTTTAATTAATTTATTCTGCAAGAATGAATAATTTAAAGCGTACAAGACTAGTGTTAATTTATTTTTTCACTAAATAAATTTAATAACAAAATAAAGAGATCATTTTGATTGCTCGATTTTTTAATATACTTCAATAAATTTCAATAAAATTAATTGGGTATGCAAAGCCCATTAAAATTGATTTTGGATGGAATATAGAGTTTAGCTTATCATAGATAATTAAAATAAGCCCCAAATTTAAAAAAATATTGGTTTAATTTTTAAATTTAAAAATTTAAACCCTGTTTGTATATTTAAAAGATCTATTTAAAAAGTTTATAGTTTTTTAAAAATAAGAAAAAATAAGTGTCATTCTTATTTAAATAAATATTTTATATATTTAAGTTGATAAGTAAATTAGTTTGTATATAAATCAAGTATCTTAATTTCTGTAAGCAATTATTTTTACGATCATTTAATTCACAAAATATATGTCCTTTTGCAAATACACTATATATTTAAGAAAAATTTATATTTAAAATAATAAAACTACTTTATAAAAATTATAATAAAAATAACTTTTCAAATTTTATTACATGTTATTTAACAAACTTTAAAAAATAAACAATTTTAATAAATAATTATATAAACTATAAATTTGAGTGTATCCTTTAAAAAAACAAGTATAGTTTTATAATGTCTGGAAAACAGAAAATTAGTAAAAATTTATTCTACTTATTTTCGAAATATATTTCCAATTTTATATTTAATTAAAACAACTAAAAGCTTAAATTAATACATAAAAAATTATACTATTAATTTAAGTCAAAATTTCTTATTTTAAAGATATTTATCTTTAAATATTTGCATTATTAGTCAATTTAGCACAAAACAAGCTGAATTAATTAATTATGATTTTTTAATATAAACCCGATTAAAAACTATAATATTTTATTTTTCAATGATTTTTACTATTAATCAAAGCACAGCAAAATAAGTTTTATCGACATTTTGAAAATTTAATTAAAATATACAGATTTATACTTTTTTGCTTCTTTGTAATTTTTGTATTAATGTCGATGATTATTTAATATTTAATTTTCAACTTAAACGAGTGGACTTTTATTTCTAAACAATTTAAAATTTAAAAGTAAACACTTATTTCAGAACTAAGTAGTATATGATAATTAATTATAGTTTTTTATTTTTTATTTCCGATTATGTAATAGTTAGTAAAAAAATTTTTTAATTTATTTTTAAATTTTTTGACTAAAAAATAAATAAGGACAAAATAGTTTATTTTTAACAATATTTTTTAAAAATTCTAGACAATATCTTAAATAATGATTAAATTGAAATATTCATTAATTTTAAGTACAAGTATAAAAAATCATATATTTAAGCTTCACAATAAAATTGCTAGATATTTTTAACAAACATAAATACAACATACAATAAATTAAAAATTTATAAAAATGTATAACTACAGTAATTCACACCATTTCTGCGCAAAAAATGTACATCGATCTTGCGCAGAAAAGGTGTCAAGATCGCG
>JAQFYD010002046.1:0-10554 GCA_034694225.1 Bourletiella hortensis
GCAAACATGATGCCTCAAAATGGCGCCCCAAAATTCAGTAGTGCACGCCCCTTCGTAGTTTTCTGGATCCGCTAATGACTACTTGGAATAATAATAAAGAAAATTGACGAATTAGAATCTAAGGTAGCTTTGATATATTACAAAAATCTCATATTTGGTGTAGTACCACCATGATTTTTCCAAGCCCCCCAGAGGTAGTCTGAAATCCAGGTATTGATCACTGCGATCACCAGTAACCAGCAACTAGCTGAGGGCCACGATCACACCACCGGCTGCGATCACCTGCGACCAGTGTACCCAAATGGATAAATCACGCGGGGAATCTTCATTATCCCCACCGGATCGAATCAACGGGAATAATAGTTTCATTTCCTGGGATGAGGTACTATCAACTTTAAAACCTGACAGAGCCTGAGTCCCATTCTCTTTGGTAACACTGGCAGTACTTGAAGAACCAGTTGTCATCTTGATAATCAATGACAATCATGCATACAAGTGAAGAAAGTCAGTAGTAAAGATGATGTATAAAATAAATAAAATTGAACCCAGTTACTGCGAAAGCTATTATTAAGGTAAACGTAAAGACTTTTTGTCGTTCACTTCGTTTCATATTTGCGTATGATGTCTGGAACCTCTGTCCCAACAAAGAGCCGGCCGTCATAGCAACGTTTGTTACCCTTGCTCCTTCTATTTGCCAACACAGGTTCAAGGACCAGAGCAATTTTCAAGCACTGGGAAGGTCATCCACAACGAGTATTCCAAGTTCCACCTGTTTTATAATTTTTGCGGCATGTGAATCCCGTCTCACAGGTGAGGTCGACCGTGATCCGCTTCAGTAAACAAAATAACGCTGATATACCTTGCTGCGTATTGAGCAAGCTGGTCGAACATTCAGATAGGATCTGCGTGAATAATTCGCATTACGAAAAGAACTTATGCAGCAACAGCAGATTGCAATCAGGAAAATTTCCGGAAGAACACTTGCGTTTAACATGCCGACTTATAATTTTCTGCAATTATTTCCCCAGACTCCCTTGTATTCTTCTTGGGAACTCTGCTAATGCGTCGTAAGTATGCAAATATCTTTAGTTACAGAAACCTTCACAGTGAGAGCAAAGTAATGCCTGGTATGTTTAACAATTAAATCCACACGATAAGTTATGCAACAAGCAATACAATGAGCATAGTTACATGTAATTTAATTAACAAGAAGCAAAAGGAAGAAGCATTAACGCAAGCATTTTTTTGCACTTTCCTGTTCGCTCTTGTTTCTGTGCGAACAAGCACAATAGTTAGGGTTCGGAAAAAGTAGATGCCACGCGTTTTGTGCCTGCCCTGTTGAAAGTACCCGATACGGCATGAAAATGCCCAGTTTGCCTGCCATTTTTTTGAAAACAAAAATGCCCGGAATTTTGGGCATTTATGTCAACTATCCGCCATTTTGAATAAATTTTGCGCGGCTTTCGAAATTTTCCGCAATGTGGCCACGTAATTATGCTATAATACAATCTGAAAACTTGTTTTGTGAACGATTTAGGTAGATTGAATGTTGTCTGAAGCCAAAAAAATAGCGCATTCAATTTCTTCAATTGTTTTGTAACTAAAATTGAGTATTTTTGCCTAAAAATGCCTTAAATGCCCCAATTTTCAAAAAATATGCAAAAACCAAAACGCCAAAAATGCCTGCCCGTTTCCGCAAAATTTTAGTGCCAAAAATGCCATTGGAATTTTGGGCATTTTTGGCGGGCATCTATTTTTTCCGAACCCTAACAATAGTAGCAATTCACTTCAGAGTCTGCAGAAATTAGTGTCGGAAAAAGCTATATATGTCTCATATCACCACATATTTTTTGCAAAGGTAATAATAATCCACACGGATTGGAATTCGACGTGTCAAATTTTCTAGATTGTACCGGCATGAAGGGTAACAACTGATCCACAGTGTAGCACAGGAAACTGCAAGTATATAGCTCAAGTGTAAAAGATACAAGCAGCGATAAGATCACCGATAACGATGGCACAACCGAACTAATCTCGTAGTACACGACTAATTGGTTGGAAAATCTGCTTCATTGACGTCATCGAACAAGGAAGAACCTGCTGTACTGCCGTGAACCGATAAAATAGCTACAAAACTCGTTTCTCCAAAAATGTGTTCCGTTTTCTTGTAAATGCCTGTGTTTTGGCCTACTGTTGAAACAGCATGGGAACGAGCCATTGGCATACGGCAGGTTTGTCTAGTACATCTAACGTCGTGTACCTCAAGTGTGACACGCATACAAGGCCACGTAACCACAATGGTAGATATAGCAGTACAAATCAATTTATGGTATCTTTCCCAGTGGGGTCTAAATAAATGGTGGTACCTCACAATGTAATGGTAAGAATAGCATTACGAACAGGTTTAGGCCTAGCAAGACCTTTCTTGGAGGTCTTCGTGAACACTTTTGTCTCACAATAGTCTCGTAACCAAGTATAGACGATCCATAACGCTTCCTTCATGTCGTCATTCTGGTGCTGGAAAACTTTGATGTTAGGTATGCACATACGGCACCATCTCATTATTCCACCTCATACATTACGGAGGTTTGGAATGCATTTTAACGCAAGGGAGAGCAACTTTTCAACTTGAGCATTAACTATAATAGCTCATATTCTGGTATACCAACCATCAGTCAATAGTTGTCTACACAATCGAACGTTTCTGAAGAAGAAACTTGGTTGTAGTAAGTCGAATCTGTAGGCTCCTGTGACAGTTAAAATGCTCTCAGGAGTGGAAAATGAAGCTTTCCTACTACCTTTGATATACGCAATTGTCACGGTGTACATAGTGTACAGGTTATTTTGGCAGAAATTCCATTTCTACAATGTGCGTCTACACATACTTTATGCTAAAAACGAATCTTTCGCTTCTCTTGTAACTTAGAGATGTTTTATTTGTTTCTTCAGCCCGGAGAAATAGTGGGGAACTCGTATTTCGAGATAAAGAAGGATATTGTAAATCATTTGAATCGCCGTAAACGCCTACGGAACTTACCTCCACCTTATCCCAATGGATGGTTTTGTATCATGGAGTCTAAGGAGCTAAAGATGGGGAAAACAAAGAAGCTGGACCTCTTAGGTATGCTGAATTCAATAACCGCTGTCCAGGGTTGGCAAAAACGGTAATGGAACTTTCATTTGCTTTTAGGCCTTAACTTAGTCGCATGGAGAAGTCAGAGCGGAAAGGCATATGTTGCAGACGCCTATTGTCCACATCTTGGGGCTCATCTGGGCGTTGGGGGAACCGTTTGTGGTGAAACGATTGTGTGCCCCTTTCATGGATGGAAATTTGAAGGTGAAACTGGGTCGGCTGTGGAGATACCGTACTGCACAGGGAAAAGTACAATTTCATTTTCTTGTTATCCTTCACCGGGTGTTCAGTTGTTGTAATATTGTAAACGTCTTCTACCCAGTCCCAGCCGCTGCATCAATCAAAATTAGGGAGTCCGCTGAACTGAATGGTTTCCTTTATTTGTGGTTCGCTGCTAATGATCAGCAGCCATACTGGCGGCCCCCGTCACTTCCACAAAACTATTCATACCGAGGAAAAGCGGAATTCATTGCGACAGCACATATTCAGGTAAATTCATTTCAGTTTCACCAGCTGGGACTGACTGAGTTTCCTCCCTTAAAAGTAAATTCATCTGGCATGTGCAGGATGTGATTGAGAATCAAGCGGATATGAGCCATTTTAATATTCTACATGCTCATGCAATGGATGACGGGCTAACTCAGGATCCATGGCTTTTCTGGGGTCTTCTGAGGCACACGTGGTCGGGGAAATGGGAGCCTGGAAGTGGGGAGCGGGATGGAATTCGAGCATTTCTATCCATTGAGCATAAAATGAGATTGGTCGAAAGATTTGAATTTGCAAAAGTTGTAACGAACACTCAGCAGGTACAATACACTACTGCGGTCATGCGTTTGTTATCATTGCGGCTAACGGCTGTAGTTTGTTGTTGCAAAACCTTAAAAGCTAAAAATTTATGAAAATGATTTCCATCGACAAGTTTGGACCAGCTATAAGCCATAGCAGAATAAAAACAGCTCTTGGGGAGGCAATAATGGTTCAACATGTGACGCCAATGGAGCCGCTGAAACAGCATATAACGCAGCACTTTTTTGCTCCCTGGATATTTCCTCAACCCTTAGCCAAATTTATCATGCATGTTGACTTTGTGCAGGTAAGTTCGGCAATGTTCCAATGCCAGTCATGAATGATAGTGATTGTTATTCAGAATCAGCTAATGCGTAGTTTGGCAAACCACAGGTATCCAGGGATGTTTCCATATGGTCTCACCAAACTTACACCAATAATCCTGTGTTGACCAAGGAGGATGCTAGTATAAAATCGTTTAGAGCCTGGTATAGACAGTTTTATTTGGATAGCAAGATAGTTCATGCAAAAGATTATATGAAATCCACAGAATCTGGCAATTATGTACAAATATGAAGGTGCTATCAATTACGTCAAAAATTTCGAAAGGTATTGTGAAAAGCAGGGATTTCACTAGTGTTCCAATAGGTAGGTAAACTGCGTACGCAGTACTTGAAAGTACAAGCTTACAGATAAAGACTCAAACTCGTTTAGTGTGAGTGCATAGGAATAGGAGTACTTGGATTTCGGGTCGGTACCGAGCTATAATATTCTTGAATGAAAAATCTAAGTAACGTCGTAATAACTGTACCCAGGTTACAATAAATGGCCACTGGCTGTACTGTAAGCTCTGTGAGTAAATACAGATTGCTCAGATCACTCGAATTTATATTGCGATTATCAACTCGCATACTGCACCTGCGCGGCGCCAGATGGTATTTTGCAAGCAATCCACGGGAAAAGAGGGAACTTCTCTTACAATGGATATTTCATTTATGTTTTCTCAATGACTAATACATGCAAACACGGTCGGGTGACATTTGAGCTAATGTGCACGGTGCTATGTCCGCCACTGCGTTTTACGTGCGAGACGGAGCAGACCGGTGGCTTGAAAGATGCCAAAGGAAGGCATCAGTAGCGCTGGAACGTTTTTGAGGGCGGTGGGGACAAACTCCCGTAAGTCATTCTGAAACGATACAAAACCATCAACAAATGTGAGCTTCTGACTTCGTACGGCTTCCGGATAGCAACTATTGAGAAGAAGTACTTCAAACTGACGCCAAAAACGCCTCATTTTTGGGGAAATTTACAGAAATTGAATTTAAAAGGCGTATTTTCCTAATGATTTGGCAAATATTTGGCTCCTGATCCGCCGTGAGGCGGGCACAATTACATAGCTTGTCCCCACCACCTTCAAAGCTGGTGGGGACATGTCCCCGCTGTCCCCCACAGTTTCGTCGCTACTGGAAGGCATGTGGAGCACCCAGAACGATAGCATTGATTATCAGGAACGTTAAACTCGTATAGTCCGAATGGAATGCAGGTTTAGCCATGAGATCCAACGACGCAAGCACATGAGTTAGCTCAGCCTACGCCAATGGTTAGTTCGTGCACTTACGCTCAACTCATCATCTTCTAAAGAAAGTTTATTACAAGTCCAAGGGCAAACTTACCTGTGCAACCAATCCTGCTTGACCTAGTGTCAGTTACCATAAAAACTGAGGCTTGATAGGTTGCAACGTATAAAACAGACTTATACTTGGATAGGAACCAACCACGCAGACAGGGCATATTCGTATTTAATCGGTATCCGTATTCGTATAAATCGGTATTTTCTGGGAATTCATATCGTTATCCGTATCGAAACATTACGACCATAAATATCGGTATTCAAATCGGTATCCGCAATATGCTGAAAAATTTTATCCGTAATCGAAAGAAAATCAATCGATACGAATACTTTTGCAGTATCAGCATTTTATGTCAAGGATCCCGGGTGATCACGTGGCAAATAGTCATTTCTTTGAAAAAACGTCATCTCAGTGTCAACAACTATCGCACAATTCAGCTTAAGTTCTATGTTTGTACGATTCTTTCTTGAAATAACTGATATCGATATTCGTATTTTTTATATCGATATTGACCAAAAGTGAAACTCGCTGGGGTATGTGCGGCATTTTGTATCACGAAGGAGCCTTTTAACCAGGATTCTGAAATAGTTTTATTCATTTTGCCTCATATTACGAATTATTTAGCTTTTTCAAACTTTTTAAGGACGAAACTTCCACCTCAAAAATGAATTTGGCGAACTGCAAAAGTATTGGATCGGAATCGATTTGATCGGTATTTAAGCGATATATATCGGTATATTGGATCGATATTCGTATCCAAACGTTTTAAATTGGATTCATATAATTGGTATTCATATTTGGGCAAAATATTTTATTCATTTGAACTCGTATCCGTATAATATGAATATGCCATGTCTGCCAACCAGTAAAGCAAAACGACGCCTGGATGGCTGCAAATGGTGCAGGATTTTGAGTTTGCGTTAGTATATACTCAACTTGTAAAATCCATTGTATAAGTTTACCATTGGAACCAAGGCATGTCTGTTAAACGAAGCCATTTCGAGTGTAATGCGTGGCTGATAACGCATAAAACTAAACTTTTAGAATTATTTTACCTCTGAGAAAAGTAAGCCTTTTGTAGTCTTCCTGTTCAACTGTTGACCAGAACCAAGAAAGTCTGACTTGCTACTTTCCTCAATTACTCAACTCCAAAGTGGTTTGTAACGTAAAATAATCGCCAGATCATTTCATATACCTTGTGATATCTTAGGGACTACGGAGAAACGGCATCATCATGATCGAATAAACGGAAATAATAGTTTCATTTCCTGGGATGAGATGCTATTAGCTTGAAAAGTTGGCACAGCTTGATTCCCATTGTCGTTGGTAACCATGGCAGTAGTTGAAGAACCAATTGTCAACTTGATAATCAATGGCAAGCATGCACGTAAATGAGCAAAATCGGTAGTGCGAAGAATAGATAAGTCAAATCAATGGAACTGAATGCACTTACGGTGAGAGCTATGGTTACAGGAAGCGTACAGGCTCTTGGCTGTGAAATGTTTTCCATATCATGTGCATGTGTGCTGTCTAGGACGGTCGCACCAAGAAAGAGCCAGCAGCCATGGCAACGTGTTTTTATTACGGCTTATTTTTGCCAGGACATTTCCGGATAAGAGGAAGCAATGTGAAGGCCACTCATGGTTTCAAGTTCGACTTGTTTCCCAGTGCAATAATTGTGTGATTCTCAGACAGATGAGGTTGACCATGATCCAGTGAAATAAAGAACTTATAACTTGGCATTCTGCGTATCAAGCAGACTACAGACTATTCGAGCATTAAAATAGGATGCGTATGAATGATCCGATAGGACAACAAAAATTCCCCCAAGAGTAGAAGGGTGGAAGGAAAATTTCTTAAAGTACGTTCTCAGACGTGGTGAAAATTATAATAATTTTGGGAACATCAAGCAAAAAACTCGTCCATATTTACTGAGATAAAGGATAACATTGGGAAGAAGCAGTTGAAAAAGCAGTGAACGCGTGGAACAGTATCATTACAGCATATTGTTTGTTTGTTTATTTGAACGGCTCCTTAGACGTTGGTCTATAGCTACTACAGTAAATTGTTATCGCAATTTCTTCGCTAGTCTCCAGTGAACGTTTCTTGAGAACTCCTAACCGGAAAACTTGTTCCTTGCTCATGAATAATTCTTCATAAATTTGCCAACACCCTACCTAACAAAAAGTAGGGCTATTTATGAAAATCATTTACACAATATGAGAGGCAAGTATAGCCATTTTAATGAGAAGCAAAAGGAAAATTTCATGCAAGTACTTTACTTCACTTTCCTATTTACTTTTGTTTCGGTGTGGTGTGAACTAGCGCTGTAGGAACAGTTCATGTCAGGTAACACGAAACTTCACTTACAGGGGTGCACCAACATTATAAACATTCTACGGGGTTCCATTTTTTTTACTACTTTTCATCTGCAAAACGACAAAGTTCAGAATCGAATGAGATTCTTCGTCTCAAAAACTGTCAGAAGTCAGGAATTTTAGAATGGTCGCTCATACCGTGGATGGCTGAAGGCCATTTTTCAAAGAAACTGTCCAAAAAACTTTTTCCAAAACGCGCTTTTGCAAAGAATAAGAGCTACAAAGAGGTACAAGTACAGATGTTTTTAATGGAAACTAGAATGATTCAGAAATGAATAGGTTCTAGTGAATAGTAAACGGAAAAAGATTCAGTTGCATCTCTTTTGTCGTCGTTGTCTTGACAACTGCATCAGGAAAATATGCGGCATTACTAGAGCCAGGATATTCATGAAGCTGAAAATCGCATTTCTTGGGTCGGACTGAAATTCCACGGGTGTCAATGAACTTACAGCTGTCAATAGGTAACTTAACTGACCCTGTCAAGTCAAAGGAAAATGTACAATTAGTATGAACCATGAGACTCTATTGCTGCGTGAAAACGGACGCTTACGTGTAAAACAATTCCAGCTTGTACGAGCGCCATGTCCCATAAGAAAGCCGGTTTCTCTGCTTGAAGCAAGTAACAGATGGAAACTAGTTGGGTAGGTACAATGTAAAAGAGGCACATTATAGCCTGGATGGCCCCATAACGAGCAGGACTATCATACGTTAAGATGGGTTCCATCTGGACCATGAACTTTACCACGGAGAACGTTCCTCCAAGAGCAGCCTGCGCAAACAAATACAAGGAATGTTCGTTCCCTTTCAAAGCATTTGCAATCAAACGAAACGATAGGGATTGGACGCTCACAATTCCCCTGAGAGTTAGAAAAATTGTGGAAACTGTCAGTCCCGCAGTCACCATTACGTCCAGCCAAGTTATTGTTTGATTCCCTTGTTTATTATTCCTCGAGTCCCAGGCTCCTCGGGGTTCTTTAAAAGATCTAGAAACAAAGTATTTTGTGGAAACCTATATGTTCATAGGATACATAGTTATTGGTTGCCCTCGGCAGATCTACCTAAAAAACATGAATATTGGCAGGACAACATATGGTATGTTCAACGACGTGCAAACTGTCAAATCTTCCTTGCCACTGGCGATTCCCACCACAATTACCGCCATGGAGTTCATTATGGCCGCGGTCCAATATAGTCCTACAGATCTCCAGTGCTCCCTACAATAGGAAAGTATGGTTAATTATCATCTTGCATGTACATGGAGGACAATGCAATGGACAGTAGGCAATAAATAACCGTTCATCTAACCCATTAGTGAGTAAAAGAGCTAAGTACAGCAGCAAGGGATACAACACTAATGCGTCCACAGCACATATCGAAACGCCATATGGACTCAACAGGTACGGCTCTCCAAAGGAAACGTATTCAGACATAAAGTTGGAAATAAATCCGTGAAGCTCCAGGGCAATGATTCCATCAATGATGAAAGTAAATGCGAATAAGGTGATCGCTGAAAATTCGCATTTCTATTAGTGGTCTCTATAATATGATACCACTTACAAGTCACTAAATTCCAACTAACCATAGTAAATCCAGTCTTTCACACGCCCAAGTCTTCTTGCAACTGCAATACAAACCGCCGTGAGAGTAATACTGGCTGAGACCAACATGAAGACCGGGCGAATCTGAATAGAAACATTGATTATCAATACTTTTGGAGCGGAAAGACCGAAATAGAATCAAACTCACCGAACGATCGACGTGCCCAAAGGCGTTATTTAACATGTAGGTTACAGGCAATGCAAAAAAGCTCGCCACCATGATAACAATCACGTCAGAAAACCTTCCATCCGTCATCCTCACCGATCCACGACGCACACTTGAACTATGAGTAGCTAAAGTATGAATACTTCTGTAACTACCAGCAGTAATTCAACAATAGTATTATCTCGTAGCTGATCAGATCCTCGTAAAATCTAGTCTACTGACGTCATCGCATAAATAAGGAGGAAGAGGGTACCGTGCTCCTGTGAATGGAGAAAATGGCTATGGAAAACTGGTTTTATCAAGATTAGTTTCCCGCTTCTTATTCACATCTGTTCTTTCAACTGCTGTTCTAGCTGGATGGGAACAAAAGTCATAGGGCAGGTTTGTCTGTGTTGTTAATGCTACTCGCATTAATGGGGAAAAGACTTCCTTACGACTTTGCAGCGATGGAGTGGATGGAGGCCATTGTCCTGAAAACCAATTTATGGTATCTTTCCTACTGCAATCTACGCCAGTGGTATCATACGATAATTACTGTGGGAATGGGACAACAAACCGGTTTTGGCCTATCGCAACCATTTCTGAAAGTCCACAATGCAATGCTTGGCTCTCATAGTCGTCTCGTTATCCCGCACAGACGAGCTTAACGCTTCCCATCTGACGTCGTAATGTTGCTGAAACACTTTGGCATCAGGTATCCACATATAGGAGAGAGTATGATCCGATCTCATCATTCCATGGAAAACAATAATAGAGGTGGTCATGCTAGCCTAAGGGAAAGTATCTTTTTGGGGGTTGCGCCCTGAGCAATGAAAATTGCCTTAAAATTTCTACCCCTACAGCGTTCACTCAGCTCTAAAAT
>JAQFYD010002047.1:0-10553 GCA_034694225.1 Bourletiella hortensis
TTGTAGTCAAAAGCGTTGGATCATCTGATCATTGTATAATGTTGTCACAATTATCTCTTTTGATGAACAAACGCCCTGCATATGAAAAACAACTGGTCCTCGTCATTAAAAATACAGAGTGGTATCGACGAGATCATTCTTGTCACACTTCACTCTGAGCCATTTATAAATCCAGACCTTCCGTTCCTTGATAAATTGACACTCGTCCAAATTAACATCCCATAGCGAAAGTTTCAACATAGCAAAATTTGTCGTACTCCTTCTACTGGTCCTCATTTCTACTGACTCTCAAGCCCGAGGTAAAAAAACTTAGTTGACGCTTTGCACTTGTTAATTTTCCTTTGCTCCAACGTATTCCATGTTTCTACAGTCAAACAAAACAAAGAAAATCTACGAAACTGGACACCTCGAATTGTCGGCGGAGCAATATCACCCCTTGGTGCTTTTCCACATCAGGTTTCGTTCCGCAGCCAAGATTACCATTTTTGCGGGGGGTCGATCATCAGTCCAGAGTTCATCGTAACTGCTGCCCAATGCTGTGATGGTAGTCTCTCGGACTTGTCTATTCGCGCCGGTCTTAATAATATCAAGAATCCTGAAAATGGCTTCCAAGAGCTTCTTGTCAATCAAGTCATTATTCATCCCAACTACAACAGTTCCAGCCTCGTCAATGACATTTGTATCCTTCGTTTGACGAAACAGCTCATACTGAGTAATGAAACTCGCACAGCTGCTATCCAACTTCCCCAGGAGGGATATACGGCAACGGGTACGGCTCTCGTTAGCGGATGGGGAACAACTCGTGAAGGTGGACAACTTTCAGATACACTCATGAACGTCACTGTTCCAATCATTACGGATACTGTGTGGTGAGTACCAAATGCCGAACATGTGCATTTGTCAAGATTTTGAAAAGTATTTTTGTGCCATGTGTGCTGAGATGAGATTTATTGTACTAACATTATGCTTTAATATTTTCCAGTCGAGATCGCTACGGCCAAGATGTTATTGCAGACTCCAATATTTGTGCCGGCCAGGAAGGGAAAGACTCTTGCCAAGGGGACACCGGTGGACCAATGGTTGATTCACAAAGCCTGCTGGTTGGTGTTGTATCTGGGGGAAATGGCTGTGGCAGCAAGGATTTTCCAGGTGTCTATACAGAGGTATCTGCCCACGTTCAATGGATTAATGAGACCGTGGCTCACTTTTACTGAAGCCAAACTCATTCTTCTGTGCAAGTTGCAGTAAAAAAATTTGGAGATTCCCTTGAGTACCACATGACCACATCCATTTAATATTCTTAGCGTCACTAGAAATATATATAGGGTAAGAGCCACAGAGTGAAGGGATAGTTGACAGGTGAGATCACAGATCAGTGAACACGAGTGCCAGTTGTCCTGGTGGGTTTAGATGTAATGCTATGTTGCAGATTTAATTAAAGATAAACAATAAATTTCCCGTCATAAACGATGCACACGCATAATGGATGACGGTCTTTGTTTCACTTCGCCACTCGATGGTCCACGTTGTCATTCAGTTTTCGCCGGCTTGGTTCAAACATTGATGATGGCATCATATCATCATCATCATCATCATCCTTTTCAAATTAACACAGTTTTTATGAGTCACGTCATATGTACTAGTGGGAGGGTGTAGCCACTAGCCACATTAAAAGTAAGTAGTGTTGTTTATAATCAAAATAGTTCAAGTATTAAAGTTGCGTGTAATTTGTGGAAAAGATCGGTGGGCAAAGTTGTTGCGAACTTCTGGTGTGTATACTGTTCAGAGAGTACAGTTTCGTCAACATAGCAACAGCATTTGTACCCACAGCAGTGGTTTTGGTTTCAGCTTCCGGTGAAACAGGCAAAAAACTTTGACAGTGCAAACCGCATTGATCCAGAGAACTTTTTCATTGTATTTTTTGAGAAGTGGGGAACATTCTAATTTTCTCAGTGTCAGTCATATCCTGTGAAAATCGGAGAGACAAGGTTGGCCTTTGAGATTCACCACCAGAATGACAGAGAGACACAGTTTTGGATTTTCTCCTATATCCTGTCATGCTTGGAACAAGGATAGAACGCGTAAGTTTGTATGATGGTGACCTCATGAGATTTGAGTGAATGGTCAATCAATACTGATATGATTAATCTGTTATTTTTGGTTTTAGAAATTGCTATATCCCCTAACAGTGCCGAAGTTCACATCTACAAGAAGGTGGGTCCGGAATGGGTTTTGCAAGATGTGCTTCAACAGCATGACCTGAAAGTGACAGGTATAGACTGGGCACCGAAAACCAATCGGATTGTAACTTGTGCTGCGGTAATTCTACTTATCTATTATTACTGAATTGTCGGCATGAATCATTCAGATAGCAATGAGAGTGAACAGTGTCATATTTTAACGATTGTGACGAACACGTTTTAAATATTTTTAGGATCGAAATGCTTATGTTTGGACTCAAGATGCGCCTGATCAGAAGTGGAGACCGACGCTGGTTTTGCTGAGAATAAATCGAGCCGCAACTTGCGTTAAATGGTCACCGCTTGAAAATAAATTTGCAGTCGGATCAGGAGCACGTCTGATTTCTGTAAGGCTCTAAGTCCGCGGTGGCAGGCGTTCAAGTCACATCTTACAGAGAAGTATGAAAGGCTTTCAATGACTTGGTATTGCAGGTCTGCTATTTTGAGAAAGAAAATGATTGGTGGGTCTCGAAGCATATCAAGAAGCCCATCAGGTCCACTGTGACGGCAATCGATTGGCATCCCAACAATGTGCTCCTGGCTGCAGGTTCCACCGATTTCAAGGTGAGTGTTTTTCCTTTCATTCTGTGTTACAGTACGAAGATTCCAGAATTCCAAAATCAGTCTTCAGTCAGAGCTTCTGAATAACTTTTGCTGTCTACTTTAGGTTCGAATATTTTCTGCTTATATCAAAGACATCGAAGAAAAGCCTCAACCCACTTGTTGGGGTACAAAGATGCCGTTAGGCCAATTAATGCAAGAACATCCGAACAATCCTATTGGAGGCGGTGGCTGGGTCCATGACGTGTCATTCAGTCACAATGGCAATCGACTGGCATGGGTAAGTCGCTGATTTTCTTGCGGTTCTGTCTACCGTTGTGGTCAATGCTGCATAGAGAAACTACATTTGCATAAATGTTCAAGAGAATTTGTTGGAATGCCAGTTTAAAATATCTACATTACTTGCTTACTTCTAGGTTGGACATGACTCATCAATTTGTGTGGCTGATGGTGAGAATTCGACCGTCACTTCGTTGCGCACAACATTTCTACCTTTCCTAGCAATCGAGTGGGTGTCTGGTGACTCCGTTGTTACTGCTGGACACTGTCTGACCCCAATGCTTTTCCGGTACAGCAAGTTTCAGGATGGGGGAAAGCTTGAGAGCTTGGGGAAATTCGAACAAGATGAGCAACGAAAGGAACAAAGTGGAATATCTGC
The DNA here is from genome assembly GCA_034694225.1 of Bourletiella hortensis. Classification (NCBI taxonomy): domain Eukaryota; kingdom Metazoa; phylum Arthropoda; class Collembola; order Symphypleona; family Bourletiellidae; genus Bourletiella; species Bourletiella hortensis. Next base: position 3,460 of record JAQFYD010002047.1, read on the forward strand.
CATGAGAAGGTTTCAGTCCTTGGATCGCCATGCTCGGGTTTTGAATGATGAGGTGAGATATTTTCGCGAACAGTGCAAATCTATAGTTGTCTATTTGTCTATTTAGCTGGACAATTTTTTAAAGCGGGGTCTGTATAATTTACTAGGAAATGGAGTTAAATTCGCTGCATCAAAACGCCGTGACAGCTTTAAAGATTCACACAGGATCCAAAGATAACGCTGTTAGGCTTTCAACTTCTTCCATTGATGGTCAAATTATTTTGTGGGACATCCAAACGCTCGCACGCCAAATGAAATTATTGTCCATCTAACTTTGCTTGAACGATATTGAACGGCACAGCCAATTTTTTTTCTATGCAGTATTCTCCATTATTGTGCTGATATTGTAACTAAATTATTACCATTGGCTATTCTGCTTTATTCTTTGCGAAATAAAATAGCTCGATTGTATTTCAATATGTTTTGACTCATTAAGTTTTTATTGGCCTTCTACTGAGAATTTTTAAGGTCTGTCTGATTAGAAGTATTGTAAATGGGTTGAGGGAAAGGGTTGTTCAGTCATTTCACATTTCAGCAGTTAATCATGCTTCGGTGGTCACGTCAGCTTTTCGCTACCGTGGAGAAAGACGCTCTTTAATGCTACTTAAAATACTCGTGAGGTCCTGCATATTGTCAAAGTTTTTTGGTCCTGCCGTGTTCGTACTATTTGGGAGTTGGCTTTTTACTTGATAGTCTCCAGTTGAGCGCACAGGTTGCCCCTCAGCTTCGGGGTAACCCTTCCTACTTCGAGGCAAAAGTAAAGCAGTGTCAAAGGGTTTCTGTTCCGTTCCTCTGGAACTATAGTCCTGAGATGACCGAACATGTTCGCCCTCCTTGTCACATCCGGCTCCAGGAGATGACTGAAGAAGGGAACTTTATGAGTGACTTTACTGAACGTCACTTTATGGGCATAACTTACCATATAAGGTTTTTGGCAAGATCCGAAAAGTCATTTTCAATCTGCCCAGGGTAGGTTAACACGCGTTCAAGCTGATTTTGAAGCATACGCTGTATATTGGACTCATCATAAGGCATGTGACCTGTGAGCATTATGAATAGGACACAGCCGAGAGACCACATATCATAAAGAGATGTGGATTGTAACTTGTCCCCTATGGGATTAAATTGCGGCACTGATCAGACCTGTTGTTGGAGCTGCCGAAAAGTTTGAAATAATACCTGGAGGATCTCAGGGGCTGCATAAGCAGCACTTCCGCAATAAGTGTTGGAAAGAACGCGTTTTCCGGTCTTGTCCCGGCAGTAACGTGCAAAACCGAAATCTAAAATTCGAACTTGATCCTTGGACGCAAGCAGTACATTCTCGCATTTTGATTGATTGATTGATTGATTTCTTTTATTGTTAGACCATTAAGTGCGAGGCACTTATTTCCAATGGTTAACATCCCTCCACCATAGTCAGTGGAGAGTGAAAACTAGTATTGTTACAGAATAGATTAAAGACACTGAAGGAACTACTGTTAGGATCTTATAATTATATATTTTAAGTCCCGGTGAGCCAAGTCTAAACTATGGAGGTAGCGAACGGCGGAAAGTAGCTGTCTAGTAGTTAGAAGAAGAATGGGACCATGTCAAAAACCAAATCATTACAGTCACTTGAAGTGATGATGAGGATCAAAACCTGAAATAATGTCGACTTCGATTTTCAGAAATGTATCCTTTTGTCTTAATGTACTCTAAAAGGTCACCCTTATCGCACCAATCCATGAAGATGCAGACATGGTTGTCAAATTCAACAACATCATAAACTCTGACAATATTTGGATGCTCCAGCCGCGTTACAATCTGCAGCTCACGAGGCAAAAATTTTGTTACAAAATCATCTGAGGCTTTCTTCTTATTAATTATCTGCAAAGGAGTCAGTAGCTTTTGGACCGTTCTCGGACTTGATTGCTTATAGCATTACTGACTGATGTCCTTCGAAGCAAGTTTGTACCCAAGCAGTACGTAGTGACGCTGGGTCGTTGAGGGCACTTTGGTTTGGTGCAATATTTCCGGTTCCACGAATAGAGCGACCAGATTTTCAGAAGGCAAAAGCAGGACACTTTTTTAAAAGCATATTATCTGCGATTTTCTGACATTATTACCATCCGAAAGCTGTCGAAATTTCGTTTGCACAAGTATGTGATTTTTTTCAAGCTCCGCATAAAAGTTCGCCCTCCAAGAATTTTTTACAAGTGTTTTGCAACTGTTTGGACCCACTACAGTGCTCTGAGTCGCTTCACGTGACTCAAATTCTCCACACAGAGTACTTTGTAGTGTTCCGAATGAGTGAGTAAATCGCATACTCTGTACCCATGAGTATGTACCCATGAGTATGGGTTCGAACTCATTTTAAATGAGTACAGGAGTCTGAGTATTCGTGAGTTCAGGGACATTACTCAAGTACTCATTTACTCATACCCACTCACTTACTCATGAGTATTACTCAAAATTTTCATCCAAAAATTGTCTAAAAAACGATAAAAACTGAAATTTTGAGCGAATTTTTGGCAGTAAGCGATTGTCGGTAGACTCCGGTGAGGGTAATTGCCCGAAAAAAACACATTTTAAGTGAATTAGCCGAAATTTATAAATTTTATTTGGTAATGAGTATGAATGAGTAATTACTCAGTCGTACCCAGTAGCAATGAGTGAGTATTTTCCTTACCCAAACTCATCTGAGTAAGTAAACATTTGTACCCGGGTACAGTACTCATGAGTCAAGATATTTTAAATGTTATTGAGAAGGTACGGCCAATTCCATAGAGTTGAAAAAGTAGGCGGTCCCAACGACGTCACTGTGGCCGTCGTCTAATATGCATTTCCATGTAAAAACTATATCTTAGTTTTCCGTTAATTAGAGTAATCTATAGATAAATTTTACTAATATAATTCTCACTAAAATGTTGGCCAACTATTCTTCTTCCACTTTCCTGAAAAAAATCCACAGCTACACGTAACTAAAAAGTCCTAAAAAACGATTTGAAGTGAACAACTTGAGTCGTCGCATCACATGTTGAACAAACGGAGAGGAATTCTCAGAGTTTTTCTAATACTCCAGTGACGTCACGCACGGCAGCGGGAGATGATTAGGAGTCAACTCTATGACCGATTGGCCGTACCTTCTCAATAAGATTTAAAATACTTTGCTCATGAGTAATACTCATGAGTATACTCATTTTACCAATACTCATTCGGAACACTAGTACTTTGGATGTTCCAGCTCCAGGATGTTGGCTGGACACCACTTACAGTACAAGTACTTCTTTATAGTAATGGGTTTTTGCAGTGCTAGAATGAACAACTAGCTTATTTGCGTGTCCAGTTTGTTGGCAAGAGCTTAGACTTCACCATACGTGAAGCAAGGTTAGGCAAAACTTTGGAAATTTTCCTGTGTTTAAGGTAAAATACTAACTGACTTTGAAGCAAACTACAGTACGCCGCAGGCGAAAAGTTTTGAAATTATTGGACGTTTTTCTTCATTATTGGTACAATTTGGGGCAAAGACGGGTTGAATTTTTAGCATTTTCTCCATTCCCAACTGGGGAAAAAACCGTTTGTTCATACTTAGAATTGAGCCTATGGTAAGGTCTGAAAGCTTTGGAATGAACCAAAGATGGGCATTCGGTTTGCCTCGCCTCAATGCCTGCCTAAATAGAACCCGAACTATTGGCAATCCTAATAGCCTAAATTCAGACCTCATTTGCCTAAATTTTTGCCTGAAATTTCCAAAAATTATCTGCCTGCCTAAGCCTTGCCTAAATTGATGCCTAAAGCAATTTAGCTAAATTTTGATTAGAATCCAGATTTTGTTGCGAAGTTTTGAGTTAAGTGATACCCAAAATTGTTTCCCCAAAGCTTTGAACGCGTTTTAGTTCGCCCTTGGCACATTGTGAGGGGTCCCTTGCTCTAGAATTATTGAATTTTATGAAAAAATACGTATATTCTGGACCAAATTCTGTGGTTTTCTGCGCAATTTTTATCCTTCTTATAAATTGAAATTATTCGTTAGCCTAAGTAAATCCTCACCTAGTTTAGGCAAAAAAATTTTAGTCTGCCTATTAGCCTAGCCTATATTTTATAAATTTAAAACCCTTGCCTAAAAATTTGCCTGAATTTAGGCCCTAAATTTAGGCGAGGCGCCCACCTTTGGAATGAACCGTGATAGTTACAGCCCCCACAAGAGGCAAAACAGCATTCGTATACGGGAACCCTCGGCGCTTGTGTGCGCGTCTTTGGTGAACAATATCTTCGCACAAGGGGTTCTTGGGTTTCAGATTCTAAACCTGGCAATAAGGGCAGGCCTCTGAACCTTCCCTTAGGACCTGAGCTTAGCAGCTTGATGCCTAAGTCAATGCTTACAATCGATCGACGTGCCACTGTTGCCGTTCAAAGCACATGAAGCAATGCGCCGAAGGCGCAAAACGTTTTGACTTCTTCCGTCCTTATTACTCGTTCTTATTCGTTGCAGCTGTGTTGAAAGTCAAAGTTCAAAAGCAGGACATTTTGCCTATTTTGGACCCTGAAAGATTCTAGCAGGACGGGACCCGTGAAATCAGGACTGTCCTACTTAAATCAGGACGTCTGGTCAGCCTAGGCTTGTACAAGTCCCTTGACAATAAGAAAATAACTCTCTACACTTAGCTCTTCATCATCTTTCCATTTTCTATGCTTTAGATAGTGATAGGCTGCGGCGTATTCATCAGCAAAACCTATTTCAAGTTGTTCATTCAGGGCCTGAGCACTCGCCTTAACTTGAGAGAAATTTTCGTTCATTTCTTCTATGCTCACGTCAGTCCCCATCTCATCTAACGCTCGTTCCCTGAAAAATTCCTTGATTCTCCCTGACACTCCATAATTTGCATTAAATTTTCCCATATCAAACCTACCGTCTGGCTTGAGAAATTCTGGATCTGTCATTGCCCTTTTTCTGCTTTCATTGTAAACGTCATTCGCATTGCGTATTCTCTCCTGCATGCAATTAATTACAAACTCCAGCAGGCACCAAAAATGTTGGGGCCGCTCAATACATTGCTTATTGGCAAGCTTCATTGTAATCTGCACAAGTTTAGGGTCATAATTACACTCGTCACGCCTTAAAGTTTGTCCCAGTCGGTTAACCTCATGCAGTTCCATGTTCGCAAATATTTTCGTATCATTAACCTCCAGATTTTGAAATTCTGACTCATCAAACATATCCCTGGCTAGCTTATTCAGCTTTTCTTTTGTTTCCTCCAGAAGAAAGTCAAAGTAGAGACGATTTTTATTACAAATCTTCTGGATTTCCTTCCTAAATTCGCCTTTGTCTACTGTGGGACTTGTCTTTAGTTTGACACAGGCATTGAGGAATTCCTCCTTATCAAATGGAGACAAGAATGAGAGCTTCAAAGGGTGAAGAGTAATGGCATTGTCAATGTTTATAAGTCCTGGCAAACTCTCTGAAAAACCTACTTCATGCTCTTTTGAATCTAGCCTGATCTCCAGGAGGGAATCATAGAACAAATCTTTGTCCCAAATGTGGATCACCTGTCTGACAAGTTTTGCTTTATCGTGTAAACTCCCTTCACCTCTAAGCGGCCTGGCTAGCTTATCGTATTCTGCTCTCTGGTCAACAGTCAGACTTTTTTCATGTGATTCTATTAGCTCTGTCTGTGCGTCTTCTACTACTCGCTTTACTGTGTCAGGATCTACGAGCCGATTTGTGTAGAAGAAGAAGGAAGAGCAGAACTGGAAACATTGAAGGTCGCTAAATGTGGCATTCTGTGCCAGCTTTACCACGTCACGCAAAGCTAGCAGACCGGCTAGAGAAACATTCTTATTATTCTTCTGCCCGTCCGCATTATTACCCACTAAAGAAAAGGCAAGATTCGCTGCTGCTACGTCCACAGGCTGAAGTGCACTGCTGTCTGATGGCAGTAATTCTGCGGCATCCTCAATACTTGGGCATGTAACTTGTGAAGAATGACTGTTAAGCACCTCGTCTAGGTTTAAGGACTTCATTTCTTCACAATCTACAGCTTCGTGAGGGGCTTCACAATCTGCAACTCCATCAGGAGTTTCTGAATCTGAGGACTCGGAAGAAGCTTTACTTTTCTGCTGTCTATGGGGAGGAGAAACTTGAAAATCACTAGCCTGCTCTGCCTCTGCACTCTGACTGATGGTGTACTCAGCTGTAACTTTAACTGTAATTGCTGGAATGTACCATAGGTTGACTTGACCATTTCCCCTGTCACTGTAACTGCCATGCTTGGGAAAGCAAAAAAATGCCCTAATTTGGCTTAAGTACCGTGCTTCCAGCATTTCCCAGCTCGTATACACAGCTATTTCTTCTGATTGCCAACTTTTTATAAGGAAGCGCGTTTTGTCTCTTTTGTGCAGAACCTTAAAGACTGGGATTAACTTGTGCTCATACCCAGCTACTATAAACACACAGGACACATAAATGCACCCGTGGATTTTGTAAGCCAGACGATACAAGATATCACAGTATTTGTTGATGATTTCAAGCTGATCTTCTGTATAGCCTGTGCTGCTTCCTTCCTGGTCGCCAGTCCCTACCGTTGGGAGAATTGTGGGGGCACCAAACAGGCCGAAGCCAACCTTCCGTTGGAGTAAAGTACGATTATGAGCTGGAATAGCATCCCACTTCCGGCCACCAAGACGGACAAACATGGCCTGTTGGAATAACTCAGCCCTTTGCCTCCATTCCTTCCGTTTTTCCTCTTCATCCATGTCGCCTTTTTTTGTGAAATCAGAACCTGCTACAGGTCCCACCACCAATGGCTCTTCGGGATGCTTTCTGGTCTGCTAAGTTCCTCCGAGTAAGTTGGATCAAATGTTTTACTTATAGCTTGTAAACAGTTATCAAAATCTTCAATATTTTCAATTTCGTTGTCCAAGAAATCATCTAATGCTTCGCGGAGAGTTTTTCCGGTGGAAACCGGGAGGTCCTTGTAGGTTCCTGTGATTAGGAATTCGAGACCTGATCTTGCTACCTTGGCGACGTTGATGTTAATTTCTTCGAGTGTGCAGGCTTTGTCCGTTAGGTAAGCACT
>JAQFYD010002048.1:0-10552 GCA_034694225.1 Bourletiella hortensis
ATGACGTAATTTTGACCGATGCATTTAATAATCATAAAAATTTAAAAAAATCAAAAAGGTTAATAAAAATTTAATAATGATATTCGATTGACTACAACCACAGCTTATAAAGTGCAGTTGAAAGATTTGATTATCTATCATTAGTATTATCAAATTTATATAAATAAATTATTTCTTTGTAATTTTTCATATTTGATTTTAAATTTTTATGATTATTAAATGCATCGGTCCGAATGATGTCATATGTCTGAATCATCCTCCCATTAATAGGTCATTACCTAATTTGGCTATAGGGCTGGACTTGTAGCCCAACGTCATTATGACGATTATCATAAAAAACTCAACCAAAATTATAGAACATTAAATCATAACCAAGAAATAATAAAATGTATAAAGTGTTATGGGTGTGGTAGGTGTGTTTCTAATGTGTTTGGGTTTGGGTTGGTATTTAATTTTCAAATAGTTTTTATTGAAATTTAGATAAAATTTGTAATGATGACGTTGGGCTACAAGTACGACGCTAAAGCCCCTAATTTGATTAATTTTTATTCTTATTTTTTGCTTATATTTGAAAACAATAAAAGTTTTCAATCTGTATTCAACAATTATTCTATATTTCTTTGTTTTTACAACTTTATATATATTATTATAGAATGTACAAGGGAAAAATTATAATTGATTTATAAAAGTTTTTACCTAATCCAATAGTGCACGGCTATTACAAAAGGTTGTACAAACGCTCAAATGCTTTTGATTAAAATAAAAGTACTAGAGTAATAAAAATTATAAAATATTCATTTTGAGTTTTATTATTTATATTTTCAAAAATGTTCTCGTACTCAAAGGGTTAAAATAACTCAAGAATTTTTAGAATTCTAAATGAAGTTTATGTTTAATTTTCAAAAATATTCTAAATTTATAAAATTCTCGGAAATAAAATTCTAGCTCAATTTCAAAATAGAGATCGGTTTAAAAAATTAAAGTTTTCAAATTAGAGGAAGCATCAAACACTACGAATTTCATATGATAATTTAAATAATGATTTATTTACAATCATTAAATATCATAAGTATTTCAAATTCTCATTTATTTTGTATTTTTAAAGATGTTTAAATATCAAAAAGATCAAATAAAATAAATCAGGAACATGAATGCTTACAAAAAAACTCAAAATGATGAAATAATTTAGCTATATTATGAATTGTTTAAACATTGAATTTTTTAGTAAGGGGATTTATTTAAAAAAACGAAATGTGACTATTTTGAAATGGAGGTAGTATTATTTAAATCCATTATTTAAAACATTTAAGTTTTAGTTATGTTTAATTTCAAGCCCAAATACAAACTACTTTCAACGGTTTGCTTTTTTTATAGAAACTTTTCTGATTAGTTCTAAGCATGTCATACTTTGACATATGTGTACACAAAGCTGCATTTATAGACAAAAATATATTTATATCAAAAAACTTTTTATTGATTAAAATTATTTGTTTAAGAGCATGCTATTTTATCTCAATTTCAAAGTATAAGAGTAAAGTAGATTAAATACCATTATAATGGATTGTATACGAATAAACATAAAAACCATAAAATAATAATCTAATAAAAGATTTTGACAAAAATAAAACCATTAAAAATTTAAGCTTATGTTTCAAAACTTATTGCATATAAAATAGCAATTATGAAATTTAAAAAAAACTATTAATTCGGGATTTAAAGCTTAAATAAATTTAATAAAATCAGTAAGCTGTTGGTTTGTAGTTGTTTTGTGGTGGTTGATAAGTAGGAGGTTGATAAGTTGGTAAGTTGAATGAATATGCAGGGAAAGTAGCAACAGTGTTTGCAATAGTTTGACCACCTGAAGATGCAACATTAGTATTTTGACCATAGTTCATAGTATTTGAAGCACCAGAGAATTGATTTGTATTTGTATTAGCAGATCCAGCTCCGAATGGATTGATTACTTGTCCATTAGACTTCAATATAGTATTTTGAGATACTGAGCTATCTCCATAACCTTGGAATGCGGAGTTACCATTCATTTGTGTACCAGATGTAGTAGTTTGATAACCTGGACCTGAGTTAGAGTTAGCAATAGATTGACCACTTGATCCACTTGAAGCAATACCACCATAACCAGTAGCTGAACCAGAATTAGAACCAGATGAATTGGAGTTAGAACCAATTTCATTGGTAAAAGCAAAAGATACAATAGATAATAAGATTAAAGAGTTCATTTTTGATATTTAGTTCATTAAGCTATTCATATTTATAGTGATAATGTTCTCCTTAATTACTTACTCTTTATTTCCATCTCCTTTAATTTCAGGTGTTATCAGATTTATCTCCTTATTTATGAATTAGTTTTAAATTACTTATATGATAAGAAATTATCAAATTTATGATCAATGTTTGGCTTTGTGAAATATTTACTATTTAATGCACTTATTTGTTTACTTAAATATTAAATTGTAGATTTTACATAATTTTTTTAAAGTATTTATAAAAATAATTTAGTAGATGCATCTTTATCTAATTTTATATTTTTTCTCTAATAAATCATGGATAACAAGAAAAGATTTTGAATGAATAGATAACAACTAAAGTGGCAATATTTTTCAAATGTGTTTACACCTAACTTTTAGCACTATTGAAAAGGAGATTATGTACAGTATATTAGATAAATTGATTTTGTTAATTATATACCTTTATAAGTGAATACATATAAAATAAAAACATAAAAATAATGAAAAAAATTTCAAATTCTAGTAATTTATGACACTTGAATTTTTTGAAATATAGTAATGAAGCTAATTCTTATAATGTAATAGATTAATATCAATTAATATATACCTTTTTTAGTTGCTGTTCCTCCTTTTTTAATTGCCTTTCGTCTTGACGCCCACCTTTTTTGTCCTACCTCGAATTGATTTCGTCTTTTTTATTTCTAAATTCGTTCTTGTTAAAATTTAATAAAAATTTTATTTTTTGAATATTACGAAATTACAAAAATATATATTTGATTTGAGGTTTGATACAAACGCTATAAAACAACTTTTTCAATCTTTCTAAATATAGCTTGTTTATTTTTCAATAGGATATAATATTGGAAATTGCCTTACTTTTACGACCATTGATAACTTAAATGGTTAAATAATTCAACTGTTAAAGTTTTGCGTTTTATTTTCCTTTTAATGTAATATTTTTTCATTTTACTTAAAAAGTTTTAAATTTTTACAAGTATATTAGGTCAGCTATAAAGTCATAAGCAAGTTAATTGTTTTTTAGAATAATACTATTCAAATCACATATTGTCATAATTAAACTATAAGTTGTGAGATACCTAGCGCTTTTAATTTTCAAAATTTATCTTTTCAAACTTGTATTCGTTAATTTTAAGATGCAATTTTGTACATATTGGGTAGTATTTTTGAATACATCTAAGCAATATTAAACTTCAAGTGAAGTTTTTATAATTATAAGATAAGTTTTGAAAACTCTAATATGAATTTTTTATTTTTTATTTGATTTATCCAATTTTAAATGCAATTATTTATTTCGTCCTTTTATTTTATCAAAATAGACGAAAGTGATTTAAAAAAGACTAAATCGATTTGCAAAAAGACAAAAGCCAAATAAAAAAGGCAAAAATCAATTAAAATAGGACGAACAGCAACTAAAAAAGGTATATATTCAATTTTCACAAGTATGAAAATTCTATTAGAATACTAATACTTATATTTATACCTTAAATGTTAACATTACTTATAGCTAGGGTTTGAATATTTCATGAAATAATCTTTTTGCTTTTAAATTTGACCGAAAAATGATATATTCTTGAAATTGTCTTTCTGTAGGCAAAAATACAAAAAACATTTTGAAAAGATTAATATCTTTAGATGTGTAGTATAAATGTTTATTTAACATATTCTATTTTTAATAAAAATTTATTTGTCTTTTAGTTATGGCAATTGATATCGGAAAATTCGAAAAGAGCATGTCGCAGGGGATATCAAAAAGAATAAAAAATACCATTTTACAAACAAAGTACCAAATATGCTCTATTTTATCTATTAAAAGCAATATTGTGGTAAAAAATATGTTTTAATAAATAAATCATTGGTTTTTAGATCATATTGAGCTATTATAAATAACACTATATTATTTTTAAAAACTTCGATAACCCTTTTTTATAATATACAACTTAATTCTTTTGATTATAATTCTTATCTATATTTAATCAGCCAAAGCATGTTGTTTTTGAAGGCAGTAAAAATAGGAATACAAATGTCGATTAATATTCAAAAAATTTATTTAAGAAATAATCTTTAGTTAACAAATATATATTTTAAAAGAAATAAAATTTTTATTTTAAACGTGACAAATCATGATTTAAATTTTTTGATTTTGCAAGAACATCTTAAATACTATTATAATATAAAAATAATCATTGCAGGCATAGTAAGTTTATAAACAGTCTAATTTATAGGGCTTGTTTGTTTATTATTAAAGTTCCCCCAAATCTTTCACTAAGCAGATTAAGAAGACTTATAAATCTTCTTAGAGTAAAATAAAACCAATGTATCAAAAATGGTTAGTTTATGAAAAATTCAACCCAAAGCTTGTATTGGTAAATAATCAAAGCTCATACAGTACGCGCAACTTCTTCACTAAGCAGATTAATAAGATTTATAAATCTTAAAGTACAAAAAACCAATGAATTAAAAGTAGTAAGATTATAAATAATTAAATTTATAGTTTGTATTAGTAAATAACTAAAGCCTCTCCAGCTGCTCCACAAAACAGATTTACTAGATTTTTGAATCTCTTTGAAGCATAATATGGCAGTTTTCATTTTAAAAAGATAGTTTTTTGACGGAAATTTATTTAATAGACAAAAATAAAATTCAAAGTCTAGTTTAACTGAAAAATAACATATATAATGTTTTTATACTATGTTTACAAAAATAGGATGATTTTTATTCATAATGAAATTTTTTAATCGACATTAATTAAACCCTGAATACTTTATCAATTATAGATATCTATTGTTGAGAATTTCAACATGTATTTTAGGGACAATATCAATTACAAAAGTTACACTTATTGGTAATTGCAATAAGTTATTAGCACCGAAATATAGTATAGTCATTTTTGTACAAAGATAAGAAAATTGGGTGTGGTGAAATTTGTTTCAGAAACTGTGTTTTTAAAATGAAAACTAACATATTTATAAACATAAAAGGCAATAATAAAAACATAATAATTATCATAGATTATAAGCTAGTGTATTTTTAACTCGAGCTTTTAGGAGCTAACTAAAGACTACAACCTAATATCTTATTAAAAGCATAGGCATACCGGGGGTTTCCGATAATAAGGATGGTCATATATTAGGAAAATTCGGATTTTTTACAAAAATAATTTACACCTAAAGTAAGCTTATAGGCTTATATTCGGAAAAAGCCCTTACTTTAGGAAAAAGACTTTATAATCGGAAAATAATTTGAACATTTAATTATCATAAATTTATAGATTTTTAGAAACATTATATATTAAAAATACTAATCAATTGAAAATTAAAAGAATTTTATTAGCAAGAATAATATTTATCACCCTCACTATATTTTTTAGAGCCATTTTCTTTATTTAAACATCATAAATTTTCATGGAAGTTTTCAGTTTATGTTAAAAATTCATTGTGTTGATATATTTTATTCAAATCAGATTGTTGTTAATTTGGATTTAATATAGTTTTACCGATTACATCTTTTTATAAACTCCATTATTTATTAATCAACTAGATATTCCAGAAATATTTAAGGTAATTCATTAAATGATATACTATACTTATATCTGAAGGTTGTAGAAAATGTGTAATTTTTGTAGGCAATAATAATACTTACATTGTAATTTTTTAACAATTATAGGTGCTTGTATATTATAATTATGTTTAAAAGTAACAATTAATTATATTTAATTGGCAATGAAATGAATAAATCGTTAAATAACACGAAATCGATTTTATTTGAAAATCAATATTTAAAATTTTAAAGTGGTCGAAATAATGTTGAAGATTTCGCAAATATTTTCCGAATATAAAGTATTTACGATTATAAGTCCATGGTCTTATTTACGGAAAACTTCGGTAGCAAGTAGGGTTTGTAGTCATTATATATTATTTATACAATTTTTATCCTTTTTAATCAAATTTTCTTATTGGCAAATTTTAACGGGGGGTTTAAAAGAAGATGAAATAAACACAAAATAAAATAAATTTAATTTAAATACTCAATACAAAAGATAAATAAATAAGAAATATAGCTAAAGATGTAAAATAAAATAAATTTTAAAATTGAATGATATTCTATTATTTATCTTAAGCAAAAAAAGTGCTAAAAACATTTTTATAAAAAAATTTTTTAAAGATTTTTTTATTTATGATATAAAATTTTATTACGAGTTATTATTTTTAAAACCCTGCTTATAACAATAAAAAGTAAATATTTAAACACAAAAGATACAAAATAAATTTTTATAATTAATTTTTTTTATATTTATAAAATTATATTTTTTTTCTAATTTCATTTATTAATTATTTTTTTTGCATATTTTGAAATTTATGAGTTTTTTTTAAAAAATTAAAATAAAATTTATATAGAAATTTTGGTAGTGTGTCTTGATAAGTGTGCATACGTCATTATGACGATTATAATTTTTTTCAATCAAAATTATAATAAATGAATTCATGTTATATTAATTGATTTTTAAATAATATCTCATATTGATAATAAACAGAGTTTAAATCTCTTTATTTATTTTATTTTATTGATATTAATATTTTTGGTTGGGTTTGTGTGTTGTTTGTTTTGTGGGTTTGGGTTGGGGTTTCTATTATTTATTTTGCCCTCCTATTAAATCATCGTCATAATGACGTATGCACACTTTAAAAGACGTACTACCATAAATTTATTATAAAACTTATATTATTTAAAACAAACATCTATTTTAACACCTACAAAATCACGTTTCAAATCCACAACCTTAGGATAATTAACAAAAGAATTAAAAGGATCCAAAGTAAGATACGAACACACCACATTATTAGTAGAATAAAAGAATTTTGTAAACCTATCATCAAAGACAAAGATCAAATTTTTTAAATTAGGATACAACATTATTAATTTTAATAATTTATTTTTTCCCATTGAATTATTCACTATTACAAGTGTTTTAATTGTATTAATTTTTTGGTTCGGAATTAGTATTGTACCATTATAAACTTCCAATATAGATAATTTTGGAAACATATAATAAGGAATATAAAAGCAATCTGCCCTACTAAGAGTAATCTTAACCAATTCAGGATAACTGTTATTATATATGTAATGTGAATTACAATTTCGGAATTTCAGTTCTTTAATCTTTATCTTTACTTTGAGGTCCGAATGGTTGGGATCTACATAACTGTTGTCATATTCTAGTTTTTCTAATTTGGGACATTGGTTAATAATAATAGACAATAAATTAGAATTCAAATCCATAACCTTCAAACAACATAAATTAACAAAAACATTATTAAGAGTGAATAAATTTTTTAAATCTATCAAGTTGTTACATTTTAATTCTAAATTTTCTATATTTATTAATTTGCTTATGTTGATTGGTGTTTCTAGTTTGGAATAGTATTTTAGTTTTTTGATCCTGTTCTTGTGCGTTATTAAATCTAACATGTCGCTTCTATTGAGATCTAGATCAATACTGTGTACAGAATTTAAATTCAACAAATTCAAATAATTCAAAAACTGTAACCTTACATAACCAATATTAAATTTAACAATTTCAAAATCATTAATAAATTTATCTTTAATACAAATTTTATTAATCATCTTCCTAAAATTCGATATTGTTGAGTTTGTAGTTGTTAATTTTATACAATATCTATCTTTATAATCTTTAAAAATAATATCATATTCTTTATTACACAAAACAAACCTATTAAAATTTTCAACAGTAATCCAAATCAAAACAAGGTTGGGACACCATTTAAATAATAATAAAAAATCAAAAACTGTAATATTATAATATCCAATATCCTTAAATATTTGGATCTCGGTTCCTACTGATTTAAGTACTTTTATACTTGTTATATTCTTTTTTATCTTCCTCCATAAAAGTGGCTTGATTATTCTATAAAGCTGTTTGTTTAAGACGTTTATTTGTTTTAGTTGTCTATAGTTTAGTTTTGTTAATATTCTTTCTATTATAAGTTCTTCTATATTGTTCATTATTTTATTTTCCGTTTTAATGTTGTCTATTTATTTTGATTTATTTTTTATTTGGGTTGGTAATTTTACCCTTGTTAAATATATTTTGCATTTTAAAATAAATGGTTTTTTTAATTTAATATTAAAAATATCTTAAATATTTGTTTTTATCTTATTGTTTTATTAATTACTTGTATCTATAATGTATTTATTTCTTGCTTTAATTTACCATTTTTTAATATTAAGCTTTAATAATTTTATTCACTATAAATTAATTTATATGCATTATATATAAAAGTTTATTTAAATTAAAAAATCATTTAATATAATAAATATTTCTTAAACTAAAAGTTGGTAAAAAATTTGATTATTTTCTTTTGTTTAATTATGTAATTGTTTTAATAGTGTAAATTATGATAAAATAATTTAAAAACTATATATACTAGATTTTGTATATTAAATACATTCATAAAACTCCTATTTGTTATTGTATTAATATAATCTTAACATGAAGTAAATTTCTACCAATAAGGTCAGGATTCTGATACAGATCTTAAAATTGGAATTAAAATTTTAAAGTCAATGTATTGAAATTAATTTATATAATAGTATTAAACAAGTAAATACAAATTATTTTTATTTATATTTTATATTGAAGGCCACTTTTATAGTTATTTGAGCCCAAAGTTATATTCAGATAGGGCCAAATTTATAATCAGATAGGGTCAAATTTATATTTATCTTAACCCAATACTAGTATAGTGGCACAAGGGCAACATCACATGCCGTTGGTCGGTGGATCGAACATAGCAACTCCCATAGCAGTGGTATTTAGATCCAGGTTGTCCGCTTCGTCACCGATTATTTTTGATGTGCTATGATTAATTTTTAAATAAAGTGTGTTCTAGTTTTAGCCCAGGTTAAAAAAATTATAGTCACCTTTAAATCATAGTTATGACATTTAGAGGCATCTTTTGCTATAATCCTGGTTTCAGGTCCAAACTTAGACATTCTGAATTTTAATCAGATTATAGGCTTTATTTGGTCATAAAAATAATATAAAAATCACAATAGAGAATAAAAATTAAATAAAAACCATGTTTATTCACATTAGATTATAATAAAACCTTCTTTCATTTTGATTTCAATCGTTTATCTTAAGATAACATAATCTTCCAAATCATTATATTCGTCTTGTCAAAATTTATCGATTATTAATTTTTGAAACACTAGTAAATGCCGCAAACTATCCTTATAATGTATTTATACTATAGAAGTTGGGGTTCTACTTCTTTATTACGAACATCTTGCAATTAGGATCTTCAATAAGTAATTCACAACAAGAAGATTTTGTAAATTTCATATTTATTACAACTAAATATAAATCCCATACGCATAAAGAATATCTAAAACGTTATCATTTGTTTTCCTTACTTTATATCATTATTTTAAAATTTAAGAATTCTATATTTTGTGATAAAAATTCTCAATGTCTCAGTTTGGCCCTGAAAACAGGATTCTACCCATCTTTTTACATGATTTTTTGTAGAAATAACAAATTTATATGATACGAACTCTCTCATGGGATACTTGTATACCCGTTATATAATACTATACAATACAAGGAAACTTGTATATATTTATTATTTTTACATAAAATCATGTGAAAAGTTGCCTCTAAATCTCATAACTATTATGTAAAGGTGACTATGATTTTGGCCTGTTTTGCTTATAAATTTGGCCCTAACTGACTATAACTTTGGCCTCATATGACTATAAAAGTGGCCTTCACTATAAAAAAATTAGTTCTTGATGTATAAGCTGACTAAATTACTTTAGATTATAATTTTTTTGATAACTTGGTTTTTTAGATACAAAAGGTTTACTTTTATTCACAGTAAAATACTACAGTATTTCACAGGTTTTATGCGCAAATTTTTGAGCAATGTTTTACCCATATAATCTGTCAAATAATGGTTTTTTATTTCTTTATTTAACATTTCTTATTTTATAATGTCTTTATTTTATCATATAAATACATTATTTGAATAAATACACATGAGGTATGGGCAAAAACAGGTCGAAAATTTTGCGCATAAAACCTGTGAAATACTGTAGTATATATAAAAATATCAATTCACTTAAACACAGATATAAAACATGATTAAATCACCATATTTTTTATTAAAAACAATTTAATAAATTTAATTTTTTTTTTAATTTTAAAAACAAGTTTATTAAAAAATAAGCAATACAAAAAACTGTTTAGAAAAATAAGCTTACTT
>JAQFYD010002049.1:0-10550 GCA_034694225.1 Bourletiella hortensis
GATGATGATGATGATGATAGGAGCAGTTGTAGTGGTTTAGAATTGAGTCTTGCTGTAAGTGAGCTCAGTGTCTCTCACCTGTTGTGTGTGAGTAGCTAGTTGGTGTGGTGCTGGTCCTTGGTATGTGATGCGTTCATCATCAGCATCGTCGTCATCTTATTACCGTCAGTCAAGTGAGAGACATAGAGTTGTAGTAGTACAGTATAGTCTGTGAATGCTGATGAGGATGAGAGAAGAAGAAGGAAGCAGGGAGACGACGAAGAAACTACTACTCCTGATGACAAGACTAACTTAAAATATGTGCGGAGTGTGAGTCCGAGAGGCAGACAGGAGTGAGTTTCAAAGGGAAGAAGGCAGGAAGAGTTGGACTGTGTGTGCCTTCTACCAACTGCCGAGAATTTGAGTGTAAAAACTATTATTGACGATGAGTTAAACTTGATCATCATCATCATTTTTATGATCCTTTGGTGGACTCTGCCATTCCTTGCACATTGATGTAGTTGTTGTTACTGTGTAGCTATTAATGTTGTCGTCGTCATTCTGTGTTTGTTGGTGTGTGTTGTATACATACGGGAACATTCCAGCATAAAGTGTGTGTGTATGTTGTGACTCTGCTCAGTTGTAGCTGTTGGAACACAAATGTTCAAATTAGCAGCAAGGTTTTCCTGTGTATTTAGTAATTATGATTATTATTACTACTCCTGTTGCACTCCTGTTGTAGGATGATGCAGCAGCAGCAGGAGCACAAGGAGAAGAAGAGGAGACAGGATTGTAGTAATAGAAAATAGTTACATTGTAGAAGCCAGCCGTTCTGGTCGTGGTGGCTCTTGTTTTTTTTTGTTCCTTGAGTTCAGTCAAAAGAAGAAGTGTGTGATGGTAGTGATGTTACTATTTTCTTCAAGACGAAAGAATAACTAACATGTTGTCGGTGCTAATTTTTTTTTTCGTCTGAGAATAATAATAACATTAATGTGAACCAGTGCTACTCTTTTGAGAGGAAATTTTCTTTTCCATGTTGAAAATATAAAGGGGAGAAGACAGTCCGTTAGGGTTCAGTGTACATACATATGGTTGTGTGTGTGAATGATTGGAATTTGTATGCATTAGAAGAACTTTTTTACGCTGAGCGGCTCATGCAGCACACACTGGAAGATAAGAAGTGGATTTAAAAATGTTTTTGTGCTGATTGTTCAATCATCCCTTTATTATTGCTCCTCATCACTGCAGTCATTTGAGTTCCATGAGGTGTTAAACCCGCAGCAATAATTAGTAAATCCAGTAGTAACAAGAGGGCATGGTTTTGTGTGTGAAATAAATTTGGTTTTCCAGCTACTGCAAGCAAGCGGAAAATATTGTTTGATCTGCACGTTGTGCGTTTATGCCCAAATTCTGATTCGGTTTGACGTTTGTTCTTACTGTAAGATTTAAGAGGAAAAGGATGAAAAAAAATTGAGTGGATGGCTCATTTTCCTCGTGCTTATGATTTGTATAACTGACACTGCAGAAGGTTATGATGACTGAGAGGGAAGGAAAAGGAAATAATGTGATGTTGTTATTGTGAGGTTCCATATTGGGACAGCTGACGAGGCATTTAAAACTCGTTCAAGTGGTCATCTGTGTATTCTTTATGCGATAGTAGTTCAATTGATACCGACCATTTAAGGGAACATAATGTGATGGATAACCTGTTCTGAACTCACTGGCTGACTTGAGTTTGTGCCCAGCGTGCTGTACACAAGTCTTGTTGTTTATTATTTCCGTCCACCTCCTGATACAATGAAGCAGACGCATATGCTGTGATAATAATCATCATTATTATGTTAACGGACTAACTCGGAAGAAATTGCTGTTATTATTATTACCACTGCAATTTACTACTATCCTTCTTATGAAACTGATGGGATGACGATGCCGGTGATGATGATGATGATAATATGATGGGTGGGACAGTATGAAGAAATAGCAAAATGGACCCTTAAGGCTGCAATCATTTTGTGAATACGATGAAAAATTTCAACTGGTAGTCAAGCTGACTTATTTTGTTGAAATTGTGAACGGAGAAGAGGAGTGAAAAAAATGTCCATGTACCAGTTCGTACGTGGGCCGCGCCTGTTCATCCAGGCAGCCCGAGAGCAGACGGATCCTGATAATGTAAATCAGGAGCCGGATGATGAAATGTTGGAATATGCAAGAGATATTCGTGGCGGGGACAATGTACATCGAGTTCATACACAACGACTTACAAATACGGAATCTCACGGGACGGCGTCCTCGACGAATCGGGTAGCCCGTAAAAGTGGTTTTAAATCTATCACGAGGAAAATTATACGAAAGACGACGACATTAACAAGAGGAGAACAGCGGTCTGTAACAGAGAGACTGGTTACACAGACGGGGAAGGATGGTCAAGAAACTGTGGCCTCTCCTCAGCGATATGTTACGGAAAGAGTCGTCCGCACTCCGTGGGGCACTACGGATGAGGATGAACTGGATGAAGGAGCTGTGGGTTATACTGCTGCTGGTCCAGGAGCATCGTCTTCAGGAGCAGGACCTGAAAGCAGTGGCAAAAGAAAACACACAACGAGGGCCAGTTTAAATTTAGTTCAATCATCATCCTCAAATAATGGAGGACAGCACTACCATCATCATGAATATACTACTGAACGGGATTCAAAATATTACATGGAAAAAGAGTCTATTGAGAAGAGAAAGAAGGTACAAATAATAATTGCTCCTCATCATCATCATCATGAAGATCGCAGGTCGAAATATGTAGCAGATGAGTCTTCAAGATACACTCTTCTAGTGGCTTCATTGAACTTGTCTATCAATCGTGTTTTTAGGCAGTGTTTTTTTCTGATGTTCTTGGTCTTACATGAGTTGTGTCATCTTGAGGGAGTCCCTGCGTGAGATTATAAATGATGGTTTGTGGTTAGAAACCTCAGAGAAGGAGATTTTTTTTAAAGAGAAATACATCCCCGCTATTGTTGATTATTTTTGTGCATAATTAGTCAGGTGTGCCGTTGATTCCTTGTTCTGTTGAGTAGGGAAATGTAAGAGTCCACCGTGGCGACCGGATAGTAATTACAGATGTCCGAGAGGGGGTCCCTGTCATGATCTATTTGTCCTCTCAATAATGTGGTTTCTTTGCTTGGCCTCGGATAATTATCTTCTGATGGACTAGCCTAAACCAAGTGTAAGGTTAGATACACAAAAAGAGAAGAAAGGTGGACGCGCGGTTTACTCCTCTGTTTCAAGCGTATACAAACTGACCGCAAGCATATCGTCATGGTATCAAGAGAGAAGGAAAGAGAGTCTCATTAGCCCCTCCTGTCACACTCTCATTAGATCGTTTTTTTTTATTCTAAAGAATTATTATTCTTATCAATACAGTAGACACTAAAATGATTATAGCCATTAGTTCTGTAAACATTTAAAGTTTATCTGTTGGAGGTCAAGCATTAAAACGACGCCTGGAACTGCCTTGTACGTTCATCAGTCAAGTCAGTCAGTCAGTCACACGAGGGAAGCTAAGGAGTTTGTACAGCCGGATCTTGTGCTGTATGAGATGCTCAATCGTATTTCATTCTCACGGAGAGGCAGATTGGTGATGTGATGGTGTTGTCGAGTAGTTTTAAAATTCTTTAAAGAATGAATAGCTATGTTGACGGCTGGGTGGACGAGAATTTCTTGAGAGTGAAGATGAGAAGATTCGTCTTCTTCTTCTCCTTCTTCATAATATTCTTCTTCTTCGTCTTCTGCTGCAAGAGTTCTATGAACTAGTCTCATCGTCTTTGGCTGAGTGAGAAGCGGGCCTAAGCAAGCAAGCATGTATCATTGTTGCTGTTACAAGGGTTGAATACGAATGGCATCATTTCTGCATAACCCATGATTATGATGATGCCATAGTATTGGAATATGAGAAGGAAACTCGTATCTATACTTGTTGTATGACGTGTTCGCAGACTGCTATTATTCGTAGTATGAGCCGTTCGTGTGAGTAAGGTTTACTAATGAAGCGGACCGCGTGTGTTCCGCTTGAAAGGGATAGGTTGCTGTTGTTGTTGTTGTTGTTGTTATTATTATGGATGCATAAATGGAACTATTATTCGGGATAATTTTCGAGGGCGAGAATAAGTGAGTTGGAGAAAGGAAGGTAAAATACATTGTTGAAATTGTTAATGAGTGGCTGCGTAATAATAACGGGCATAGAGATTGAGAAGAAGAAGAAGAGAGGAGATCCTCCTTCCAGTGTCCTCCCTCCGTCTTCTGCTTTTGCTCAAATGACATGAACAATGACCAAGACCATGTTTATGATCCGGGTGGAATTTTTCTGACTATTTTCCCATCATGATTTTTATGACATGGCAGCCAAGAGTTCGAAGTTCTTGTCCTCTGCTGGACTTGTTTCAACTTGAATGTCTTCTTGAATGTCACTGCAAAGACTCTGCAGGAGGTTGGCATGTTGAGCCGGATGGATAAGTTGCATGTTGAAGGACGGCTTATGGAAAGACGTTGTGCTTTTAAGTGTGAATGCATATAAGTATGGAAGAAGGATGATGATATAATGGTGAAGATAAAGATGACGAGGAGGACAATTATGAGTGCAGTATACTGTACGAATTTGCAGTGGCACTGGGTGTAATAATAGGAATGGTAATTATTTTAGTTTCATATTCTCTCTCCGTCATTTGTTTTTGTAGAGTCCATGAGTTTGCAGATGTTATAGTAGGGGACTAGAAAGGATATATAAAAATGCTCATTTTTAAAGTGGGAAGACACACCCTTTAGCTAATGGAAAATGTTCTGATGGAGATGATGATGCTCTATGGAGTAATGTACATGGTTCACTTGTAGTATTTTCTGATGTACGCCACACTACATACAGATATACATTGTTTCGTCCTTCCTTAAATAATGGAAGATTTTTCCAACCTCGTGCTCACATTCCTAAGTGCAATGCGCGTGGGATGAAGCTGCTGTAACGGGGAGTAATAATAGTAATAACGTAATAGGAGAGGAAGACGAGGGAATAATAATGATGATTGAATTTACTGGATTTAGATGGTTGAGGAAGGAGACTCTGTATGGTATTGTTGTTTAGATTATTATTAGCAACTAATAATTTATGCCCATCTAAATAAGATTTAGTAAATATAGATGAGAGATCTGCTTCTGTCAGTCCCTGTCGTCATCGTCGAGTATTGTCATATGGGTTGCATATTATCTCTTCAGTAACGATGATGATGGCGACCTTGGTGTTAAACTCATTGTAATTTAAAATTGACTTTAATGGGGTTTTGGGATATGTTTTGTTGAAGCATGAGAGTGGTTTGTAAGATGGTTCGTTCGTACGTTCGTTAGTTCTCTCTTGCGTAAAATTACACACAGCTCATCTTTTTCCTGTCTTCATTTTCAATGGTGGTTTATTCCTCGGTCATACTTAGGCATTGGCGCTGGAAGGAGACGTAATGGAAATACATTGTTCTAAGCAATGAATTTGGTGCTAATTGGCCATTGAATATTTTTACTTTGCTTCGTTTCAAGCCTCAGAAGATTACGTTTTGGTACTCTCCGGCTTCTTGGGGATCAGCCCACGTTTACACTTGAAAATTATGCTTAGACCTAATCTCAGAGTATGAGATAGATCTCCATAATCTGAGAGTGCTGTAGTGTGTTGTACATTGTCTTTTTTTGTGAGTTAAGGAGTTAGCGAGAACAACAATGAGCAGGAGCAAGAGGAACAGTAAATGATTTGATACTGTAATCACAATGTGAACTGAGTGAGCAGAAGAAGCAGTTATATGATTTTGCTTCTATGTAATCAGATACTTCTTTTATGCTTTTTAGTTAATGCTGCTCCGCTTCAGGTAGTATAGCTAGAAGAGATAGAGGCAGACAGTGGAGGTTGAGTAGCATGGATTTACTACAGTGAGCAGACATGATGGGTGGAAGGAGCAGGAGCAGCTGTGTGCAATAGCTGGATTTTCAGCCCAATAATAATGGCCAACAAGACGCATAATAATGGATGCGCATACTAAACATTGTGAAAGAAGGATTCTTTTTCTTGAACCTTTTACTTACTCTTCAGTGAGGCCCGGAGGCAACGGTGTTAAAGATTTTAGCAAGGAGGAGCATGTTGGTTCGGCTTGTTGGCTGCTGCTCTGCTACTACTACTTCTTCTCATGCTCGTCATGATGATGGTGATGAACTGAGAAATAGGCAGGAATAGGATTTTTGCACATTTGAATCTTCATATGATTTTTTGCAATCATTCCGCATACATATGTGGGCATGCACGCTTAGAAAGGCACACCTGCTGTCGGTTCAGACGGTTTTAGAAAGGCAGAGTTTAAAAGGTATAAAAAAATGATCATAAATGCAGAATTGCATACCTGGACCTGATTGAAATCATGTCTGTATTATAGGCAGGTGAGAGTAATGATGATTATTGTAATAATAATAATAATGACCATCTTTGACTATTTATGTTTGGACATTGTGATGCGAATTAAGCGTTTGAATGATTGGAAGGCGAAGGGAAATATTTTTTTGGTGGATCAGACTTGAAGAAGGGTGGTTACGTGAGACAGACAGGCAGCGAGACGGATGCACCGGTTGGTCAGTCAGGTTTAAGCAAGCTATTCATCGTTATTGTTTGCTCATGAAGACTTGCGAAGGGTTGCCGTATTGTATAATAATCGCATAAATGTTGTAATAATTAGAAAACAAGTTGTCGGGTGGCTTTGGATGGTTGAATGGAATTCTCAGATAGGAGTTTTAAATTTGCCTTGACGTCCAGATGTCCATTTGATGTGGAATAACATTTATGTTGTGATGCCTTGGAGGAGTGATTTGGTTCATACGAGATGCGAATGCTGGTGGTTACTTAATGGGAAGCTATCGTTGAGTGGGATGGGTTTGACAATATTTTATACGGACAGGAGGGAGAACGGGAAAAAAAGAAGAGGGCAATTTACCTCATACGGAGATTTTGAGTTACCGTGTATAGTTTTGATGGTACCCTCAACAGCAGCGCACAGAAGAAGCCTCGCTCTTTTAACTCGTTGTTAATTCTGTAAAATGTAATGGAATTTGGAATTATGGCACTATTGTCATAGTTGTTCAAGGGAAGGTTGGCATGAGGAATTGAATCTCATTGTAATATGCTAACAGGGTATTACCCTTCCATGGGGGGAAGATTCATAGCATTTTTGTTATCATTGTTGTACAAAGAACTGTGATGATAAAGGCAGGTTTAGAATAATGCACTGTGGCATGTACTACTGGCTATCAGATTTTCATCCTGCATATGAATTGGATCCCTTGCTGGTGCACAAACACATACTATTATATACACCACTACTACTGTTACTTACTACTACTACTTACAGTGTGTGTTAAATCCGCTTGAAATGATGCTTGTATGCTTATATATTAAATGTAGCTACACTACGTTTGTTTGATTTGACATGATGACCATGTAGGTTAGGTATTTTGCAGTTTTGTGTGGAATGGCCAAGTACGTACAATAATGCCCCGTGGCTAGTGATGGTACTTATGCATGGATTTTTCTATCTCTGACAGATTTCAGACATCGTGGTCGGCATGGAGGAGAACGTGTCTGCCAAGGATGTCCTTCTGAAGTGGGCTCAAAAAACAACTGCCAAATATCCCGGAGTCAGAGTGGATAACTTCACCAAGTCCTGGAGAGATGGGCTTGCCTTCAATGCCATTATTCATAGAAATCGGTATGAAGCGTATAAACGATTATTATTATCGAAGAAAGGAATGTAAAATGCCTAAATAGTACTAGGAGTCATGCTGCTGCTGATGAGTATTTATAAATTATGATCACTATTTAATTATTTGACTATTCTCTGTTCAAATAGACCGGATCTTATCGACTGGCGTAGTGTTCAACGACGAAGCGTTCGAGATCGTCTTGAAACTGCCTTTTCCGTGGCCGAGCGTGACTGTGGAGTCACCCGTCTTCTTGATCCTGAAGGTAAGATTATTATTATTATTATTGATTGAACGGGATTCGCGCACTATTTCTTTTTTGAATGCATACGTATATACTTACGTATAGTCATCACACCCCCGGCCGAGTTATCTTGGTTCCTTGGTATAGGATCAATGGCTAAAAGCTCATCATCTTGATAAAAATCAGAGGTGGCTGCGATGACCTGTATTGTTTACTTCCCGGAAAGTAGTTATTATTATTGGCAAGTCAATCCATCCTCGTCTTGGCATATACAAAAGAGGTCAAATACTTTTTTCATGTATCGTTTGTGTGCCCCATGAGGTGATAATGAAAAAAATATCCGAACTTCCTGGGAGCCGTAGAGTCTGTAATGCTAGCGTGTTATCATATTATGAATCAAAATTAGTAACACTACAGGGGAAGTGGCAGTTAAAAATTTATGGAAAAATTTGAGCGAATCGGCATACATGTCTGGATGGCTAAGCATTACTTTGTTGTGTGAGAGGAGAAAGGAGGGGTGGAGGAGGCGCGGACAGGAAATGCCAACAGTATGTTGTTCGTGATTCAGACGTGGAGACTTTGAAGGATGTGATTCGCAGTATTCTTCTCCATCTGTGTAAAATGATCTCATGAGAGAGCCAACTCATTGAATATGAATTTATGTGAATTGAAACAAGAAGAAGGTCTCATCTTTCAGGCGTCAGTGGATGGATTAATTAGTGGATGACATATGACTTGAACGGCACTCATTTAAAACAGAGCTAATTGCTGTAAACAGTTTGTTAGAGTAGTACTGACATATTGGCTGAGTTGTTTAAATTCAGAGGCAAAACAGTAGGAAGCGTGGGTGGCTGGCTGTTTCTTCGTTCTTCCTCATACGAGCGTAACGAGGATTGTTGTGGTTTTATTATTCAGATAATTCTGAAAATGGTTCACGTCCTTGTAGCTATGCAAGAAGTACAGGTGGCTATTTAAAGTAAAATTGAATTTAACGTAACGAGGAGAAAAATAATAAGCATCCTGACCTTCGATACGGTGCGCTAGTTTGAGCGTAAAGTCGCGCAGGTAGCTAGCAAGGGGGAGACAGACAGAAAAATGCATATTTTGTATGCAGATTTTTTGGGATAATCTTGGGATAATCGTCCGTACAGTGGACGCTGCAGGTGACGGATTTAATGATCAGCTTCTGTGTACATTTTAGTACCTCACCAAGTGCACCTTGAGAGTTATTTCTTTCTTACCTAGAGTTGTCACAAGGTCTGTTGTACACCTGCATCTACTATTATTATAAATGAGTGAGGGTACTTTGTGATTAAAGAGCGGCAGCGGCGTAATAGATAGATTTCCTTTTTTAAATAACACACACACTCTGAATTTAATTTTTCAGCTCATGCCTCATGCTCATGCTAATTAAGGAATCTATTCAGTGATGCGTATGTTTATGTGGAGTGGGAGGTCATGCTGTAGTGTGGTAGAAGGCTGGATTTGAATTAGCGTGTGTTGTGCGGATGCATGCAAAAATGGAAAAAAACTGTAGTAAAAAATTAATTTCGTCGGTCTAAGCCCTGCCACAGTTTGACAGAAGCTTGTCTGTCTATCCGTCTGTTTGGAATGTGAAGGGAAGTTATCAAAAGGATTGATAGCATGAATGGATGGTAGGATTTGATGAGTGATTTCAGGTTATTTTTACGCGAAAAAAGCGGAATTAACTGTATACAAGTTTCATAATGTATTACTATTACGAGGGAATAATGGCAGGAGCATGTGTAGCTAGTAGCTGTTGAATTTTTCTAGGTGTGACATAGATTTCCCACGAAGAATTTGATTTGGTGTGGCCACACGGTAGTTGTAGTAGTAGTAGTAGTGTAGTAAAAGCGGTTAACTTTGTATAGGACACTATTGAACCATCGTGATCATAATGATGATCCTTTTCCGCCTGCTCTTAGCTATGAATAAACCTGCCGTTTTTCCCACGTGTATACATGTACGAAAATGGCATAAAAAGCTCTATATGATGGTTCACAACAGTACAGTATAGAAAAATGGGTGTGAGGCAGTGGTGGTGACTGATGTGCTAAATTAAAATCATTACAGAGATTTTTGCCCTTTATCCATTCAGTATTTTTATTTAATTGTATGTACTGAAAGAGTACGAACGAGGGCTAGTAGCAACAGACCGTTGCAGTATTCAGGTTTTCACTTGATGAATGAATAGCATGGGTTTAGGATTATGGAAGCCGTTTCTTTCTCGGAATGTCACCGTTGATTGCCTGTCCCGTTACTGGTGCTAATTTGAGGGGAAATTTTCAGGCCTGTTTGCATACAATTTGAGGAAATTTTCCCATAACTTTTTGCGTGGTTCTGGTGGAGTGAAGTATTAAAGGGTATTAGCGTACTGGCGGATTCAGTGTTTACTCAGAACATTAGCATGGTTAATAGTAATGGCTCGGTGACACTTTGTTGCAGTGATAATTGTCAGAGCAACATCTCAATTATTGTTTTCATGCCTTTGTAAGGCGCTTTAAAATGCATCTGTCCGTTAGGATAAGGAAATGCGGAGGTA
>JAQFYD010002050.1:0-10545 GCA_034694225.1 Bourletiella hortensis
TTCTTTCCATACTTTTCCTTTGAATTATTCACATCATTTAGGGCTTCATCCGTCAACTTTAAACCATTTAGTCTCAATTATTCAGACGGGACATATAGAAACTAACAAATTTAATTTGATCCGCAGCAGCTAAATCTTCCTAAATTAGCCCGAACGAGACCACCTTTTTCTAATGTAAATAGAATCTAACTTAAATTCGGTAGCATTTTGAATTAATTATTTTTGTTGTATGAAATGACACGGAATGTCCATTATAAGAACTTTTGCCATTCGTTCGCAGATATACGCATTCATTCCAGTCAGGAACTTCCTGTAGTGTGTGAAGAATAGTGATTACACAGTGGTGTCAAACTGGGGCCCGGGGGCCAAAAGTGGCCCGGGCGGATCTGGAAATTGGCCCCCAGAGGCCTTTGTGATTTGATGGGGCCTGCGAAGAACTTCCTTCGAAATTAACCAAGATGCAGTTTTGGTGAGAATTTGCAGGCAAAAATCAAAAAATCGCGCGCACTACGTGCGCAGGCTGTCAATGCAGCTATCCCTAGCTACCTCTGCAAATCGGTCCCCTAAAGTTTGGACGCTTAACAGGGAAGCTTACCGGATATCATGGCTCAAGACAACATACACAAGGCTAGGGTAACAGAAAATATCCCGTGGAGCTCACTTTGGATGAATTTCTAATACTGTTCAGTGTAAATATGAAGAGTTATATTAGTTTTTTCGCAACTGCGATGAGTTAGGCACCTTCATATTTTGCTACATAATTGTACAAACTCAAAGAACGCTTCCTGCTAATTCTGTTGAAACACGTCGAGCAGAGGTGGAGGCAGCAGAGGTAAAAACGTAAAAAATATTTCAGCATCTGTGGGCAATTATGACGGATTTGCTGTGATTCTTAAGCTAAAATGTAGAAAAATGGCGTCATTTGACGAATACTGCTGTTACCAACTTTTACGGCTTTTATGAGGTGGCCCCCGGAAATTTTCAAATTTGAAAAATGGCCCAGCGTAATTTTGAGTTTGACACCACTGGATTACAAGATCGGAAGCTGTTGTCCATAGCCGTATAAAGCAGTAGCTTCATAAACATGCTATACGTCAAGGTTAGTGATAATAGCCATGTGTCACAGTCGGTCGGCACAGGCAATAATTTCTGCACAGCAATTTTTTCCTCCTAACATGAACTTTACATGTTGACACTTTTCTCTTCTCTGTCCTGTCCTCATGATGAGGAAATGGCCTACGTCATCATGACATGCCTCGAAACATGCGGCTTAACTGAATGCTTTGCTTGTACGAACTATAGGAATTTGATATCGAAAATGTTAATAAATTGCATACATTTTAGCAGGTTTTTTCTTACCAATTTTTTTGAGCGTTTTTCCAAATAGCCTGACATCTTGATTCCATCTTGTTTCTCCTTCTTGTCAATTCCATTGTTTTCGTAAACTCCTCCACTCTTCTCATCACTACTGGCCACAACGTCCGGCTTGTTATCAGTCATGATGATGATTGTTGTATCCCTTATCCCAATCTCACTTCACCCCTTCACAGAAATAGAACGAATCCAAAGATATAGCACTCATTTATGACAACACTGAAAAAACAACAGTTTGTTTTTAACCCAGAAAAAATAATTTTCGGCACGAGACATGGAGTAGAAAAAAAATGTAGCTAGTGGTGGTGGTGTCGGCGGTGGTTGCAGCAGCAGCTGTCATGTGGAGAAATGTTTGCGAAAAAAATGTAGCTATGCTGCAGAAGTGTGTGTGGAAGGATAAGAATGGAATAGAAGAGCATTGATTATTACACTACACACACACAGTCATATGTATTTTTTTCCTCTTGAAATATATATTGCATTTTCCTCTGTGGCTTTGCTCTTCTAATAGCTGATTATTACAACTACAACGTGATTACTCATTTCTGCTTGTGGTTTTTCTGTCTCTCTCTCTCTCGTTCCCTCTCGCTGTGGATGTTAGTAAAATAATTTATATTTGGCTCATATATCTAACCAACCACTTTTATAGGTTTCTCTCTGTCTCTGTCTCCTAACAATTTATTGTCACACATTTGGTCCAGTGGTTAGAAGTAGTATGAAAATTCCTATAATATTTTGCCCCTTCAAAAAAGAATCTAATTTCCTTGCGTATATAGCTAGCTAGTTATTCTGTCTCTTCTGTTTTAATGAGATACCACAAAGAGTCACTCGTCCGTACCACAGAATCCGTCACACTCACTACTGCTACTGCTATTTACTGCTCTACATTTCCCTTATTATTGTGACCATATTATTTTTTCTGAACTGCATCAAAGACCTTCCTATGGATGCATCATGTGTGTGTACGTGTAATCTATAATACAGTCTCTCAGCTATGGTAATTATTATTATCCTCTTCCCTCTCCCTGCTGGACACACTCACTATGAATAATAATAATGCATTTTGCACAGCTCTTCTTCTCCTACCGTCGCCGAGTTAGGTCAGGGATATTTGGAACTTTTTTTCATGTAATTAACAGCCACTTTAAACACATACAAAGAACGGTCATAGGCGAGTTGTTCAGACTTTTTTTCGAGCTCGTACACACATTGACTATATCACTTGATGGCACAGTGTTTGTTTTTCTCTTAGCAAAATGTAAACAATTTTTTCTCAAAATTTTCCCGCAGTTCTCCTCCACCTCCTCCGCAGAACACACATATCCTCAGTAAAAGAACAAGGGAATGACTGAGTGACTGTTTTTTGAAGGAATGTTTTCCTACTACTACTATTCATATGCCAATTTTTCTTGTATGGCTATTGATAAAAAGTAGAGCAGAAAAGATTTTTGTATTTAATGTTTACATAAGTGGTTTGTGTATCCGGTAGCTGAGCCTTCGTTTCTTCCACTGTATGGACATATGACAAGTTGTAAAATTACGCCATCACACCTCTGTACACAGACACATAAGCACACATACACTTCAAAATGGTCCAAACTTTATAATAAACAAGGAGCAGGAAGAACAGTTTTTGTAGCGTAGTAGTATTATAGTAGAGGTTGATAAGATTACAAAATTTGTACTCATTTCCGCAAAATCTGTGTTGGAAATAAATAAAATAAATACTACACGGCAACTCCGCGAACAACTTTCTGATGAAATGAGTGACGAGGAGTGATTGATACTGTGCGCTATTTCCGTTTTTGCTCGTTGACAGTCGTTGGATTGTGATGATGATGATGATTAAAGCACAGCACAGATGACAAGTATCATATGCAAGTAAGTGTCACCGTCATGATGAACATGATCATGATCAACACCAAGGTAGAAATAATGTTATGGAGTAGCTGCTATATAAAGCACATGGAAAAGTTAGGAGCTCTACGGATGAGGATGATTACTATTATTAGTAGTTTTGAAGGGCAGGACGGTCTGTTATTATTACGGCAGTGAGGACAATCAGGATGATGCTTATGGTTTTATAACAAGGAAAGAGATTCAATGGAGCTGCAGTGGTAGTGTATGTAAATGTAAACTCGTGGAAAATAAAATGAATGGAGCCTATGAGAATAACCTTTCTCTTCATTGCAAATGAGTTTGTGTCGTAGTGAGAGATGAAATGCATGTTGAGAAAAGCGTGCCATGAAATATTTTAAATATACTCCTATACTGCTTCCATCAGTTGGACAATGAGCTCCGAGTTCCGAGACAAACGAACAATCCACCACAGGGCGCTCCATGTCTTGGAGCAGTGTTGTAATGCCCTTTACATGTTTGAAGGTTTGTATGTAATTTTTCAGGTGCTGGGAAAAGGGAAAAAACGTGTATACGTTGAGGGCCAATGAACTTCAAGTTGTGAACAGGGCGGACGAGACTTGGAAACGATGGAAATGGTAAAAATCCCGGATGGTTCGACGCTGATTGGCCGCGTTAAGGATGCTGTTTTGGCTTTTGGTAGCAATGAGGCCATTTACTGACCTCGCCAGACACGTTGCTAACGTTTACCGGTGGTGGCCAACCTACTTCACAACGGCTTCATACTTCTGCTACGCAGAAAATTCCTACACAAGCCGTTACCGTTGACCAAAGAGCAATATAAGATAATTGTAATCCTGGTAATGTAATGTTCATAATGTCGGACAGAAACACGGCGCCTACGCCACCTGCTTCTCCTAACGGAGTCTTCCGCATTAGTTCTGCATTTAGAACGGCTCCCCACATGGCCGTTGTTGTGAGGATTATTTGTGAACATCACAGCATCTATTTGAGTAACGAGTTGAATTCGCACTGCAATGCCTGCAGTTTCCTCGTTTCCTCGTTTCCAGTGCGAATTTGTCCATACAGTATGTAAAGGTGTGCCTGCACAGAAGCTGAGCCTGTGCCAACGTCCCGAAATCTATGCAGATTTTCATACTAATTTTACCCTCCAAAGGTGATTTCAGGATGATAACAGAACCACAACTTGCCACATTAGCGCCATTTTGTCGGATATTTTACGGAAATGCAAATGTAGTGTACTTAGGGCGGCCAGATTTCCAGGAGCCAAAAGCAGGACATTTTTATAGAGCCATAAATATGCGATTTTTTTGACTTTATTCGCGTTTGAGAAACGTCACATTTTCGTTTACAAGCATGTGATTTACTTGTAAATCCAACCTCGAAACCAATTCTGCCCCCAAAAACAATTTTTGTTAAGTTCTTGCAATGGTTTAGGCTTGGAACGACTATCAATTTGGACTCAATTTCTACCTCAAAGAGTGCTTCCGATGTTCCAGGATATCGGCTTGAAGACTGGAGACACCAGTCAATGTGGTTATTTAAGATTACGGCTTTTTTAATGCTAGAACGAACTAAGAGCTTATTTCATGCTTTCAGTGTGTTGAGAACCGGGGCTTAACCTTTAACCACACGTGAAGTTTCGCGGTGTAAAACCTCGGGATTTTGCTTGTGTTTCAGGTTAATGATGCCCATCGGCCTTGAAGTAAATTCAGAAAAAACGAAACCGCAACGCGCCGCAGGGGCAGAGCTTTGAAAATATGGGACGGTTTTCTTCATTATTGGCACATTCCGGGGCAAAAACTTGGGTTTTTTATGCATTCCCTCAATTTGTTATCGGGCAAAATTGCTGCGTGCTCGTTCGTATTTGTGAGTGAGCCTATGCCGAGGTTTGAAAGTTTTGGAACGATTCCTGCTAGTTACAATCCACAAAAACGGCATTTGCAGACGGGAGCTGTCGGCGCTGGTGTGCCCCTTATTTTGGGGCAAGAGGCTCTTTGGGCTGAAGATTCTAAAGGGAAACTGACTGACTTGAAATCCCACTAAGCTAAGGTCAGAGCTTAACAGTCCCTGTACACGTCACTTAGGCTGTCCTTTATATCTTCAGGATATAAGAAAATACAGAAAACAGTGCGCCGAAGGCGCAAAACTTTTTGAGTTCCTCGGTCCTTATTGCTTTACTTTATTCGATGCAGTAGTTTGCAAGTCAATGTTGAAAAGCAGGAAATTTTACCTATTTTGGGTCTAGTAGGACGCTACCCTTGAAATCAGGACTGTCCTACTTAAATCAGGACGTCTGGTCGGCCTAAGTGTACTGTGTTGCCGTTCATCTCTATTCAGTTACTGCTGGGCAGTAGCATAAACCGTCCGCCAAAGTAATATCATTGCATGATGGCGTCCTTCTGCCATTGGTTCTTTACATTCAAATTGATTGCGCCTTGCCTTGCCTGTTTCTTCCACGATGGCAGAAAACCCGATGAATGGAATTTTCAGATCAAGACCGCCGTGGATCCTTAAGTAAGAACAAGACAAGCCGACGATTTTCGGTTCCCGGCAAAGCCATCAATCGTCCGCCGCTCAGTGCTACTTGATTGATCCACGGACGAAATCTTAGCCGTTAAATGGACCCGTCCAACGGCATTTAATATTAATCTTTCAACTCTACCAAGGGAACATCATTTACCCTTTCTCGGGAAAATGAAGGCTGCTATTTTCGCCTTCGTTCTGCTATGGTGCTCTTTGCCGCAGCTTGCTACGCCAATCCAGACTCTCCTCCTGGTGCCCACCCTTGTTAGTAAACATACCTCCATACTAAAACTCCTACTGAATTTTCAATAAATTTCGCTGTTTATAGATCCATCGGCTCCTGACACCGACGGCTCTTCAGTTATCCGAGGTTACTTGGGTACCTGGCTTGGAGTTTCTATTTGCAAACGACTGAGACTTAACGTTGCAATTATTTAATGCTTACAGGTGTGGCCCACCCAGCACAAGAAACAGGTAAGATCCTCGTCTGCAGTTAAACGATTAATTTTCGTTTCATTTACTTCAATACTCTTCCAACAGCGCCAGTACCAGTTGTTGCAACGTCTGGCATCAGTGATTGAAGGCTGTCGCTGTACAACCTGACAAATCGTGAGTTTCATAGTCAAGGAGTACCAAGTTACAACGTGGCCGATAGTTGATAATTTCTTAGGTCTGTTTCATCTATCGTTCCAGACTGGAATAACGGATGGTCCTTGTGATATGATTTTCCCTGAACTTACAACAACACGAAAGGCTATCGTCCAATCTCATTTGAAAATCGAAAATCTTAATTCGAGTATCTAGGAAAACGTAAATTCATGTCTGAATCAAATGCAATACACTTTGACCTTTAATTTTACAATAAATCTGCATATTCAACAGAGCACTAACTTGTACCTTTCGGCACATCACTTTTAATAAAATTATCAGCTCGTATACTCGCATCACGGGAACCCAAGCTGAAAACGCAATAGCACTGTCTTATCGTATCATACGATTAATGAATTCTGCATTATCTCGTTCTCTGCTACTGTACTTGACTCGTCTGCAGCAAGGCTGCCGGCAATAATAATCCCATCGTTCTTGTACCTACACAATTCGTTATTAATTCATTGAGGCAGTTTATCTTTAAAATCAAAGCCAATGGCAACAAGAAAGACGCAAGTTTTGCTTACCTGCTCGGCAGCCGAGATAATCCTACAAAATTCTCTGACGTTTGGAAAGGAAGATTTTATTTTTTCCTTAAATGCCAAAATCCTCTTCCTCGACAGATGGTCAGCAGGGACAATGTACTTGTCAAACTCATCCTGCCTAAAGTTCTTGTTTAAATGATACCTTCCTTTGTTGAGTAATGTCACATAACAACAATTCTCCAGATGGTTCAAGTAGGCCGTTACCCCTTCTCCGTACTCGGGTCTAACTCCGTTAATTCTAATGGCATTGTTATCAGTAAACAGAGACAGTCTTCTCCGTTCAAGTATTTTTGGTTCCCAATGCAGCAACGCAAACGCCAAATTATTCATTTCAAACTCTGCGGGATGGCAGCCTCTTCCACTCACTTTGAAGCATTTGGGTAACAATCCGATGGGGAATGAATAATAATAACAGCTTTGAGTTTCAAAGTCGATACAGTAACCACCAACATGGTAGGGAGTAGCGTCCGTGGCGATGAGTAGATGAGAAAAGGTTGGAGTTGGAGTATAATCCGAGTTTCGGACATTGTAACTTTTAGAATAGGATGGAAGCAATGGTCCTTTACGCTCGCCAGAAATAGTCGAGATACCATGGAAACGTGAACTTGAGCTTGTGACAGGAGCGAAGTAACGTTCATGTCGCCGAATTGCTTCCGATCTCCGAACCCATTGTCGTCCACCGGAATGAGCGTAGTTTGGTGATGAAAACGAAGACGAAACTCCTCCAACAACTAGAATATCCTCCTGGCGTCGATTTCCGGTGCTATAGTCTGGCCCTTGTGTGGAAAGAGTGTACAGCCAAAAGTACCAAATGCCTGCAAGTATAATACCAATTATGACCACAATCATGATTTTGTTTCTGAGTAAACTGGACAATAGCAATGAACATCACAAGGAGTGCAATTAATCTAGCATTTTTATTCGCATCTAAAGCAAGGGACTGCCGAAAGAGTGTAACTTTAGTTATCTTATCGCATGAGATTATGATGAGCAAATAAGTATTCCTGTTAGCAAGAATTAATTACAATTACTACTACCTAATGTTGAAACTTGTGAAGGTTTGCAAGGTCTGTGGACTGTGCACACTCAATGGCATACATTAACGAGCGTACTGGTGTTAAATTCTTATGTCGAAGTAGTGGCCGAAGTTGCGTTAGTGACGCCATTAGTTTCAACCATTTCAACCCAAAACGATGGTTTTATCTACATCGTAAATACCTACACTTGTATTAGAAATGTCTTATTAAGTCATGATTATGCTAAATATATAATTTATTACACAAATTGGCAACTATTTCGCTATCGCTTTTGAGGCAGAGCTGCAGGGCATAGAGAAGTACTCGCTGGCGCCAAATGGAAAGTTGCCATGCTGACGGCGGGAAGCCGCGCATTGAAATTACGTAGTGGGGAATTGTGGGCATGGGTTCTTCTTCTGCTTTGGAAAAAGTAGATTGTGGCAGTTGCTGCTGGTGTTCTAGTTCGAAAACAAGAAAATCGCAAATTTTCACACCGGAAATACGTGCTTTTATTTCCAGCATTTGCTCTGTTACAAACTGCGTGATAAATTCGTCCAAAATATACGAATTCCTAGTTGAAATCAACCATGCCGCTACCCGTGACTCCGGTTGCCGTAGCAAGTAAGTTTTCATTCAATTTTCGCCATGAGTTTTGGCTGCAAGATCCATAATTTTCCAAAGTTCCACATTTTGTTTGATGAATGCTTTCGGTTTTTTCTTGTAGACATGTGCGCTATAATGACTACAGTTCAATACTGTACTCTCGTTCCATTTTGCCATTGGAATAGCGAATTGTTAGTAAGTAATTCGTCCTGTATCCCCACTCCGGATTTGGATTTGCTCTTGGAATTTATTAACAAGGCTAAAATACCACTACGATTGGGCGTTGTTTACGAAAAACCTGCTGCTGCTGTCACCGTGGAGCAACATACTTGTTCCTACAGCTGCTATTTTAATTGGAAGAAAATCTTGTATCATTTATCCTTGGCTGTGGTGGCAAGTGCGATAAAGTCCGTTATCATCTGGATTGTTCGTAAAATCTTGAAGAAGCCGGGAGAGGAAGATGAGGATGTGAAAAGGTTGAGAGAATTGGAAGCACAAAGAGTTTTGATGGAGCAAATTGTGGTGGAGCAGAGAGAAATCAAGCTGGAGTATGAAGAAATTCTAAGTGGGAGGAATGTCACTCCAAGAGCATTGTAAAGGTGGAACGATTATTATTATTTGTGGTGGGAAATCGATGCGAATGTAATTGGCGGCTTGATAAATTATGTTATTATCATTTGTTATTATTGTTTGTATTTGTATGAAATATTTTGTGAAATTGTTTTGCCATTCAGTTTTCCTAATTTTACACATTTTTCAACTAATATGATTCAAATTACGAACAGTAAAGAGTCTCATCTTGCCAGCAAATTTTTCCCAGGAAGTGGAACAGTCAGGCACCGTACTGTGGGAAAACACGTGTTCCGATGTCATAACGGGTTTCTGTGGGGTCTTGACTGGACTTTTTCAAAGTATTATTATCATAATATTATTAATGTATAAGCTGTAAGCATGTGATATTACGGTCATACCATCATGATATCATATTTACGCAATAACAAATGCCGCTATCAAGGTTTTTAAAATAGATTTCTCCTAAAGATTCAGTTAATATCACCGACACGTGATATTAGAAAAAAAATAGCTAAACCTTGAGCATGACTCATTAAGCCTATGGAAGGGAAAAGTGGCAAGACACATCTAGAGCAAATTTTTCTTTGATTCTGACGATCGGTCCTGGTCGCAATACCCGAAAGTTTTGCGTCGGATAAGCTTTTGCATTCCCATGGGCTTGGAAACTTGTTCATAGCGTTTTCGCATATTAAGTACTTCATTAAGTACTAGTATATAGTAAGGCTGGATGTCACTTGACTTCACATTGAAGGATACGACCTGCATACTTTCGGGTTGTTATTAGGAGTGATGCTCCACTGGGCCAATGTGATGGGAGTAGCGGCCGGAGTTCATCGCCTTTGGACTCAGAAAGCATACCAAGCCAAATTACCTCTCCCGGCTCTGCTTGCCATTGTGTTCACAATGGCATTCCAGGTGGGTTGAAAGAGGTTTGAACAATTTTGTGCCTCCTGCATATGATTTGAAGACCGTGCCGGATTCTGTAATTGCGCAACGGGCAAATCGCTCTGGTGATGGCACTTGGGAAACACAGTTGATGAGCAAGGGCAAAAGTAGTAGTGTACTTGTCGCAACCAACTGACATGTTCTAGTTTTTAAAGTTTTCTGGCTCTCTGGCCTACCCCGAAAGCTGCTGTTGTTTGTCACTCGTTTTCACAAAAATTATTTCAAATCAGCTATCAAAGTTACAAATAAGCAACCATCTGGAAACTGAATTAGAGGACTTGAGTGTGAGTCTGGCTTTCTGAAAGGCTGAATGAGCACACAGATATTACGGGGTCACGAGGTAAAGTTTCCAGTTAAATTATCGCTCTTACGAGAATCACCCGAGGTCTGTGTCCGAGCTATCGCCAAACCAATAGCACCATCGTGTAGAGCATAGG
>JAQFYD010002051.1:0-10544 GCA_034694225.1 Bourletiella hortensis
CCAAGAAGCTTTTCTGTACTTGGACCGCCCTACGTTGGTGGACAAAATTGTTCCGCGGGTTTTAAAAAACAGTGAATCTGACCACGTAATTAACACGATCCATTATGGGTTTCGGTACAAAATACAATTCCGGGCATTTTCTCGAAATAACAAGACTAATCTTGACATTAAGGGAAAACTAGCAGCAAAGCTTGACAAGCTAGCTGCTGCCTTCCAAGCCTCGCTATCAGGTTCAGGCTCATGAAATCAAATTGAAAAAAAGTGACTTTAACATTTGTTTCCAGGTGCGCGGTGATGTTCAGCTGCCTTCAAGCTCCTTCGAGAGTTTAGATAAGGTTTTAGATTATGTGAAAAATATCAATAGAATTCTTACGGAGAAAAGTAAGTCCGATCGTGGTAAAGCATTAGCTTTCATTGTATTCCCGATGGACATTCTGTCGGAGCGGGTTGGTAGGCAAGATTCGTATTTTTCTTCAGAAAAATACAGGGAGAAGGACACTAGGCAGGCACTGAAGAGTTTCGATTCGGCAGAAAAAGTATACATGCAGGCTAGAGAGTTGGAGACGAAAGCAGAATCATATAGCAGATGCGTTCCGCTGTCAAATACAAAAACTTGACCCAGTTGATAGAAGCTCATAAAATTTCCTTTTCAGAATTTAGAATGAACGTCTCGGAGGCCATGGTAAAAGAAAGATTTGGACAAGCTATTGTAAAAGGCTGTTGAGCTTTACCTGAGCAGCAGTAACTCTCCTACAAGTTTAAAGTCAAGCTTGAAACAGACTTTGAGTGCACGCAAAATATACTGATTACATTTGACTTGAAGCCATCGGCATGTCCTGCCTTTCAAAAAAGTTTTCATCCAAATATGTCGTAGTTATGTATGGACATTCTCCTGTCCTTGTGCTTCAGTATAGGTGCAAAGTGGTATGGAATAATGTAGTGTTAGAGGCTCGGGAAAACTGCAGTGCGGAAAATAGGAGAATTAATGGATTTACCTGCTTCTTTGTAGATTGCTCCCTGACCTTGCATGCACAAGTTTTCATGGATTCTTTCTGTGAACAGCCTTGAAACCAATCAAAAAAGCTTCAAACGTTAACTGATAATTGCTGAGCTAGCATCAACTGACCCCTCATGTAGTGGAAACGACTGCCACGATACATGTTTTAAGTAAAAATCTACGCCGAGGCGTCCATTTTGGGTACACACGCCTCCGACGGTACAAAATGTGCAGGCTCGCATGCCTTTTCCCAAACCCTGCATTGATTATAGACCCAGCATAAAATGATACGCCGGTGTTCCACACGTTAGCTTATGGAACGAAAATGACAGAAAAGGTCTAGTTTATCAATCTTGGTCACTCGCAATAGTGACCAGTTGCCACGTATGACAAATCAAAATATTGGCACCCACCGTGCCGTCATTTTGAAATCTGACTATCAATCGGACTAGCGGTTTGGGTTCTTGTGTCTCACTTGGGATAATCAAGACACGGAAGTGACCCAAAAATAGTTGCGTTTCTTTTCTGGGTTTATCATATCATTGGCTAGTCAGTACGTATGAATGCAACAAACATTGATGCAGAACGCCCCGTCATTTTGATGAAAAATCCGACCAGCCGTTGAAAATTGAGCTTGCAAAGGCAAGCGTTACGTCACGCACACATCGTAAAATGATCAGGTTGTTGTTCGTGGTGACCTTAACCGTCAACCGATCGACCTAAGTGGCACCTAGAAATGTTGCCGCAGTAAACAGCGTCATTTTAACATCTGATGCGTACCATTATGACTACCGGTTCGGGTACGACAGTGCCATATGTAGGCGTCACAACACGGAAATGGCGCAAAATGGCTCGTTCCTGGGGCTACCCGATTATACACCGATCAGTACGTAGAGTAGCTTAAAACGTTAACGTGGAAAACCCGGTCAATTTGACATCCTACTCGAGCCGGCGTGTCCATTTGTGCCTGCGTAATTACTGAATAGGTAAGCGTTACATCACGTACATTTCGCAAAATGGCCATGTTACGCTTAGTGGTGACCCCGTTAGTCAACCGATTGACCTCTGTGGTACATCAGAATGTTTTTGCCGACAGCCCTGTCATTTTGACATCTTACACGTGCCACTTTGACTATGGATGTGGGTGCTACAGCCCGATATGTCAGCGTCACGACACGGTAATTGCCCGAAATGGTTGGTTTTCTCGGCTTGGTCTATCCGACTAATCAGTACGTAGAGTAGCTTAAAACGTTGGCGTGGACCGCCCGGTCATTTTGATACCACAAATAAGGTATTCAGAAATTTCACTGTCATTGGAGGACCCGGAGAAAGGTGTGGCACCAGCGTCCATCACATAAGGAGGACTCGCAAGCTCGCCTCCTGAACATATATGCTACGCATGTATTTATACCGACGGAGTTGTACTCAGGGTATGATGGACCCTCGATGCCCGAATGGGAGTTGAACGGCTAAGCCAGTAGAAATTAAAGTACAACACTGTTAGCCATTGCTGTATTCATCATTTGAATTCTTGGAACAGATAATCCCAAACACAAAAACCGTTGGCGGGTGCTGGTCCATAACTGAGCATACAGAATTTTCGTTCGTTTGATACCTGCTTACCTTCAACGTTTTTACAACTGTCGTTTCCCGCTTGTGACATGGTCAAATTGGTGTATAAATGTATATATATGCGTAAAGCAAAAAATTTTGGATCGATTTGATGTTCGTTGGCACGTTGCCACCGCTACAATGCTTGACGTAAACAATATGTTCACACTAAAAAGATGCAGAATTTCAAGCGCTTTCCAGCGCAGCAGTGTCCAACGCCGTAAAAATGTTGGTGTGATGGGAAACAAAAGCGATAGCGGAGTCTCCTACACGCTCATACACAAACTGAGCTTGGAAAATACAGCAGCGCTCGATCACGAAAATGACCTGTGGCACAAACTACCCGCTACAAGTACGCAAAGCAACGCCAGTTTTAAAATTTCTCACACCGGAATTCGTGAGAAACATCTGGCGAGTTTCCTTTCTAATTACCTGCTGATGCAGGTCGAGCCCGGCCCATCGTTTGGATGGAGTATGACTGGGTAGGGGACAACATCTATTTCGCCAACATACTGGGCAGCATTGGGCTCTGTAGCCGTGTCGGGGCCCACTGCACCGAAATTACGAGTCGGGCGGGACAAGTTGGATTCATGATCGGTTCCAAATTTGCGCTGGATCCCCGCCGCGGGTACGAAACAATTATTTGTACACGATTTCAAGGTAGAATAAGTAAGCGGAGCAAATTTTGTAGCCGAATATACTGAGCTACTAAGGGAAAAATGGTGTTTGGCTACACAAAACTTGCCATCGCCACAACTGGAATGGATGGATTGGATTTGAAGTTGATTGTGGAGGACGTTAACTTGCATGCACTGGCAGTGGATCAAGAGTCAGCCAGCTTATATTAGGTTCAAAACGTTGCAGGGAGTTCTGGCAGCAGCCGTGGTAGCCAGAGAGAAATCATGTACAACGATCTGAATGGTCAAAACGTTCGTGGAGTTATATCGATAGGCGATCATCGTCTCATGGGCCTAACCATACTGGTGAGCCTTGTGTACTGGTGGAAGACCGTAAACCACACCCAAATACGGTTGTACAGGTGTAAAAAAAACGGGCAACAACTTGGGCCTGCATGAGATGGAAATTGAAACAAACGGGACACCGATACTCGGCCGACTATTCCTATTTTCCCCGCGTGCGCAACCGCCAAAACCAAAGACTCCATGTGGTGGTCATCTCTGTTCACATATTTGCGCTCCTACGCCCAACCGTTACATGCGCTGCTTGTGCCCACCGGGGTTCGTTTTGATGTCGAATGGGTGGAGCTGTGGTGAGTCACATCGGTTTCCAGTCCGTCGAGCACATTATATTTAGCCATAGGGTTTTCGCTTCAGAATGCACCAACCGGTCCTTCTGCAACAATACCGGCGAGAGGGATGCCGAACTGCGTCATAGAGTGGAACCCAAGAATGCAACAGCGCAGACCATCGCGGCACTGCAGAGCAACTGCGTTGGAGATGAAGAGTATCCGTGCCAAACGACAGTAACATGCGTCCCCCTGGACTTGATTTGTGACGGCGCACCTGACTGTGAAGATTGTTCTGACGAGGGTCCACGTAAGTATTGATGCAAATTTAAACGCGTGCCGCGTTTGATCAGCGTTCATGTCTTACCATTTTGAAAAAGTTTGCAACGAACCCTGTCCAACCAATTTTGGTTGCTCCTTCAAATGCACTCAATCTCCCGCCGGACCCATTTGCTTCTGTCCACCCGGTGAGATTTTGGATGAGGACATGAAAAAATGCGTCAAACCAGGTACCGGATACCGCCGTTGTACGGAATACGGTGGCGGATATTCATATTCAATTGCTCGGTATTCTTGCTGTAGATTGGCGGTTGGCTGTAGCACTTTTACTGGTTGGAATATTTTCCACCGCTCTGGTCATGCTTAGCGTATTTGCGGTCGTCAGACATCGCAGAACTAAGGTAACGCTGATAACTGTTATTAGAAGTTGTTTGTAAATTCACAATTCTACATAGAGTGGGCAGCGAAAGCTGACGCCGGAAGAGGAGGAGGAATTCCTTCGTGGGGATCCATCCGGTGTGGAAACTGCTGATGCTGGAATTGATCGAGCTGTTCGACTGCCATTCAGACACATTTTGCCACCGGAGAGCGTCATCGTAGGTAAAATAATGCATTTTGCCATCCGGATATCAACAATCCTTGATATACGTCTGTATGTAACAAGGATGCCCCATTATTTTTGCAGCCAAGGACACGGTACTGGGGTCGGGCGAGTTCGGGACAGTCCATCCAGGATTCCTCAATGGGGAGGCCGTGGCCATTAAGACGCTCAGATGTACAGTTGATATTGAAGAATTCAAGGGAATTTTGGCGGAAATTAAAATCATGGCCTACTTGGGCGATCATGACCACCTTGTCAAGTATATGGGGGCAGAAGTTTGGAGAATTCGGGAGCGTAAGAAGGGCACAAAAATAGAAACATACGCTATTGTTTCCGCGCATTCAATGTGACAGCATGACTTTTGTCACCCAAATTTTGTTCCAGGTAAGGTCCTCGTTGTCACAGAGCTGAGCCCTTACGGAGATTTGCTGAAATACCTTCACAAAGTGGCTTCTGTTGGACTCGGAGTGCAGCAAGGGTAAACCTTACTTTGCTCATTTTTGTGTACCATTTTACGTATAAAGTATAGTGGAAGGAATGATCTAATTCCGTTCTTGCAGAAATTATGAAAGCGTACTCGAGCGTCAGCCCGCTGTGACGGCATTGACTTTGGTACGGTGGTGCGCCCAGATTTCTTCTGGCATGGAACACTTGAGTGCAATGCAGGTAATACGCGTATACGTAGTGCACTGCAG
The DNA here is from genome assembly GCA_034694225.1 of Bourletiella hortensis. Classification (NCBI taxonomy): domain Eukaryota; kingdom Metazoa; phylum Arthropoda; class Collembola; order Symphypleona; family Bourletiellidae; genus Bourletiella; species Bourletiella hortensis. The sequence goes on from JAQFYD010002051.1 coordinate 5,430, forward strand.
TTCTGAAGCGGTCTTTCTCACCAAGACCGTTTTTGCCAATTTTTGTACCAATTTTTCAGGTCGTACACGGAGATCTAGCAGCCCGCAACGTCCTCGTTTTCAAGCGTAACATTGTAAAAATCACGGATTTCGGGCTCTCCAAGCAACTGGAAGGGAATGCACTATATACATCTAAGCGGAAGGTTATATTTCCTGTGAATATGCGTTCACAACGGCGTGGATAATAAGCCCTGACTTGTACCTTGATTTTTTGGAAAACTTTAGGGAAAGCTTCCCTGGAGATGGTGCTCAATTGAGTTGCTCAAACACATGCAGTTCTCGGAAGCATCGGACGTTTGGGCCTTCGGGGTCACAGCCTGGGAGATATTTTCCCTTGGACTGCAGCCGTATGAAGGGAAGCGATTTAGCCTTGAATTTATGGATTTTTTGCAAGCTGGGAACCGGCTGCCCGAGCCGGCACACGCATCGTCGCAAGTGTAAGCCTTTGAATCGTTAAAAGTAGTGGTCGTATCGTAGACGCCAAACGTGGTAAGGTAGATGAATTCTCCAGGTATGAAATTCTGCTCGAATGCTGGGCCGAAGAGGTGCACTTGCGACCGAACTTTTCCGCTCTTAGGAACTTTTTTGATGAGAGTTGCCAAGCCTGTGTGGAAAGGTGAGCTGACGTTACATGTCAGAGCCGTAGCCTTGATTGCTTATGGGTGTTCCGGCCCAACTAACTCACTTTTATGAACACTGCAGACCTCGTGGCTATGTAGACTTCGGGCACTTGCCATCTCGGGACTAAAAGTCTTCCTTGCCGTCCTTAACCAAACTTGACCTTTGCTTTCTAAATTTCACCGCAAAATTCGTGGGCAAGAATTCCACTCGATTTACTTCCAACCAGATTAAAAGCCCTCGAAAAAAAATTCTTTTGACTTTGATGGCTTCATCATCTCCTTTTTGTGGGCATTCAGAACCTCCAGCCCTTGCGGATACTCCTATTACCACATGGGCTATAAAGGTACACAACAAGGTAAAAAATAGTGCTTCTCAATCATGGCCGCTTCACACCGTCTATCACAAGATTGTGAACTTGCGAAAAAAGAATCAAATATTCAAGAAAATATCCAATTTCCGAATTTTCCACGTTTGTAACAATTACTTTCACTTTCGATTCTGTATGACTTTGCTTTGTCTTGCTTCTTGCTCGGCATTCAGGTTGGACTTGGACTCGTAATGCACTCAGGTTGACGGCGCGCCAGGCAATGGCATGCGATCGCATATCGATGACTCATTTATGCAAGTACATAAAGTTCATTCAAATTTGGTTACATCAGCACATTGCATTGGTTTTGCATGCATCCGCACCGAACCTAGAAAAGGCTGTTGGTGTGATAAGCACCAAAGGATGAATCCAAACTACGTAATAACTAATTTGATTAATAAGCGCTTTACACAAACTTGGCTGGCGTTACAACAATTCCCACGTCAACAGTCATCTTCAGTGAGTGACTGAATTGCAATGGCTACGCAACAAGAAACGCAAGCTGTTGAACGTGAACTTTCTGACAGTGACAGTGAAGAAGAGGCTAAGCTGTATCTTGCCCAGAGCTGGAAGCTAGTGAGAACATACAGGACCAAATTTTGACCTTAAAACTTGCACATTTTATTGCCAGCCCTACAGTAAACCTTGCATAGCCCAACCGAAGTACGAAAATTTACCCGGGGGAAAGTGTTTGGCGCACGAGTCTGAAGATGAACATGATGAAAGCTGGAAAGCTCAAAAAGCTAGTCTCCTTTTATGAGGAATGCCAAAAAAATCCCATAGGAACCAAGAGAGGTCCAGGCTGCCCCCGCAAATTCAAGGCAAATGAAGCTCTTTTACGTGACGACAAGCCCGCTAAACGAGGGAAACTGACAAGAACATGTTGACGATCCAAGTTTTTAAAGTGTTGTTTCACCTTTATTTGTAATGGTGCAGATCGCATCTAGCCTATGTGCTGATCACAATTTCAGATTGGTGCCGATTCAATAAACAGATATGTGCTGATAAATCTTTTTTAATGCAAATCGCTTATTATTAGGTGCCGCAATATTATATAACTTCATTAAAACGCCCCTGTTGATGATAATTTAATCCTAATTTCTAGCTGGGCTGTGCGTTCTGGAGTCTCCTCCGTTGCCCCTGTATCACTTTTCGTTAAAGTAACAGGGAGAGCTCCTTGTTCTTTTACTGTCCAGACTCAGAATTGCTGGCGGGAAGTCAATGCTTTCACTTTCACTCGGTCAGTCAGGCCAGGCCAGACACACGGGTGACAGAGTGTATTTTGTGCTACTGTTAACGCCGACTTTTTTGTGACTTTTTCACATTTTTTCCAGCCCTGCCAGCGAAATGGTAATTTAATACTTCAAAACAGTAACGAAAGTTGTCCAAAAGTTTTGCACCTTAAAGCTGCGTGAAGATGGCTCGTGATTTGCTGTCGCAATATATACGCATATTATTGGTAATTAACATGTTTAAAATTTTCAGATCTGCAACGAGGAAGATGACAGTGAACATGACCGTTCGCGCTGGAGCGAAGAAGCACTAAGAAATCCGTTGATCTTGCAACAGGTTTTCTCCCATTTCTCTACGAATTTCCTCCTGAACTCAGCCAGCCTTGTGAACAAAACTTGGAACAGAGCAGCCCGCACTTTTATCCGGGATCATCAAAAGTGCTCCGTCGTTTCTGTGAAACTGAATGCAGACAGATCTGAATGTCATTATTTGCGAGAATTGGACGATATCAAATGAGGGCTGAAGGAAGAGTAATTCCATTCAACACTCTGAAAATTCCTTCTTCCCACTGTAGAGGTGAATACTTGGAGGATCCTAATTTTGCTGAAAATATTAAATTGAGAAGTGGACTGAAACTAAAGCACTTAGAAATCCAGTGGCTCATCAGTTGGACGGTGACTGACTGCCCTTCCCATAGACCTCTTCAAGCATTGCTTCTCAACTGTGCCAGCGACCTTGTGACCTTGAAGATCCATGACATGATCGGAGATTGCAAGGATGTTTTTAATACCTCCTTGTGCGGGTTTCCTAAACTCGAGGAAATGGTGATTAAGAACACGAGTTGTGTAGTAAAAGACTGGAAAAGGTGCAAACGTATTCTAGTCAATTTGTTGAAGAGTTCTCCAAATCTAAAACGGATTGTCGCAGAGGACCTTGATTCGCTTAGAATCCTTCCAAAAGACAAATACGGATTACTGCACAAGATGAAATTTGATGTTGCGTACATCAAGGATGAAAAGTTGTATCGACAGATCGCAGAGGGCAAACCTCAACTAAAGGAACTCAGGATTACACCTCCACATTCAGCAATCACTGGAACGGATTCTGACTGTGAAGACGAGGGCAAGGATGGTTCGTTCCCCCGTGAAAGATTTATAAAGAGCCTTGCAAAATCTGCTTCAAGATTGTCATCAAACTCTGGAGAGAATTTCCAGCAGGGCCTTCCTTTCCTTTGACGAGCTATCATTCCCAGCTTTGATAAATTTGAAAAACCTCCGACTGAAGAACCTGACACCAAGGCAGCAAAGAGGGGGGAAGCCTAATGGAATGTGGAATGCGATCGCTTCAATGGACTACGACGTGAATATGCCGAATCTGGAAGAGGTGGAAATAATTATTCGCACCGTTTCACGCCTTGCCTCATTTTGTGAAGGAAACGTACGCTGCAGGAATTCTAGTCTTGTCTGGCCCGACTTTGACCTCAAGACCAGCCGCTTGACAGTAAATTCTTGCCAGAGCGTTCGTATACTTACGCTCGAGTTGGAAGTTAGGCTGATTAAATGGCATCTCATTCAGTCCGTATTTCCCAACGTCCGAGTCTTGGAGTTAAAAGTGAGCGAGACGATTCTACTTGGACGATACCCCATGTCGTTCTCACAAATTTTCCAGGTTTGGCCCGACCTGGAACAACTCAAGATTACTGGAGGAAAGAACTATTTAGTTCGCAACTATGATGCTGACTTCTGTGGAATTTTTGAGCAAGAAGCGGAGCAGTTAAGGGAAAAAGTGGATGATGAAGAGTTCCTTCGGACGGTACACATTGTTCCAGTCCGTCCATCACTCCTAACAATGTCAGGTAAGTGAATGATTCCAGCAGTCGCCGAATACCCATAGTTTCTGATTATCCAGGCCAGTAGTAAGCCCCGTTCTAACTAACTTTATTATTTCACAGAATTGCGGAAAGTATTTATCCAGCTAGAGTTTGAGGATGCGGCCAAATCCGAGGATGCCGACGGTCATCAGAACCCTGTGAATTTTATTTCCAAAGTGACGACGCACGTGACATTGAAGAGAATCCCGGATGGAAATGCTGTCATAACAGGCGTTTTGAAAACGAAACCCAAGCCGGAAATCCGTAATTTTGATGTTTAAATCCCACTCTGGCGACCCTGTTGCTAATTTGTCTCTGTAAGGTGTCTGCAGCAGCACTCGGTTAAGTTAGTTCATGTACAACAAGGCAGGTAAATGAGTTCGTTTCTTATATGTTTTTACGTTTTGTTACCAATTTTTACTTAAATAAATGTTTTTTATAATTATGTGTAAATTCTCTTTGATTGCACCTCATGTTGCAAATGTGAGCTCAAAAATGCATTTAAAGGCTCCTTTCAAAGTTGAAGTCCGCGTTCAGATTTTGAGGCTGGAGATCCGTTCTTGAGAGCAAGCATCGCTACAAACTTATTTCTGAATTTTCGTGGCTCTGAGTGAGGTTAGCATTGATTTTTGTGGAAAATACAGCCTCGAGAAATTAATGTGTATGCAACTCTGGTTAATTTATTTTCAGTGCGAAGCAAGAATCTGGATGATTTGACTGAATGATAATGGTCCTTGACGAGGATCCTGTATCCTAATTTTCCTTTGCAGAGGGACCGTCCATTAATTACACCATCATCATAGGGGAGGGTAGGTGTCAGGTCAAAGATGACGACTGATGACACAGGGGAGGGGGGGGTGTACCCATGATGACGCCTCATATTATAGCCTAAAGTGGCCAAATCCAGAGGGGGGTGATTGCAATGATGACGGATGATGACACAAGCAGGGTAGGGGGGTACGGGTCACCAAAATTTGGATGACGT
>JAQFYD010002052.1:0-10544 GCA_034694225.1 Bourletiella hortensis
TGCAATAAGTGGCAAACTTTCTGTCTCACGGAAAGTCTTCGTATTCTTCTTCTTCTTCCAACTTATGTGTTTTTTTCGTTCGTTTATACAGAGGCATAATTTCAGCTAAAAAGTTATACTACAGAACCAATCTTTTCCTAGTCCTGCCTGCCTGCCCTTGTCCACATAACAAGTCATGCCATTTTTATCTCTCTATCTCTCTCTGTCTCTCTCCCCCCTTACATAGATACTGTTTTTTTCTTTCTCTTCTGCTTCTACTGTCACACCACTGCATGTCAACTGTGTGGTAAGCATGAGGATATAATAAGAAGAAAAAATTGGCTTGGATTTAACTGAAAAACTTTTTCGTATAGTTGATAACAACAAAGACAGCGATGGGATAAGAGGCTAACAAGGTCCAAACAGACGAGGATAGAGGAGCAGCATTGCAACAAGTCAACAAGAACGTTAGTGTATAGACTAACTCCATTTTATAGATAGTCTCTGTCACGCATCAAAGTTCCTCAGCAAGAACAAGAATGATGATTCATGTGAAATCATTGCCGAAAACTATATATAGAAATACATACATTCACACATACACACACACACACAATTGCAGATCAATGTGCGCACTCTGTCATATAGTACACTTACAGGCTCATAGTTTGTCATGGGAAACAGGAGTGAAACTTTTTTTTCGTCCTGTATGTAATAATGATAATTATTACTACTACTGCTGTTACTAGCGAGTACAAGTTGAGACGAAAAAAATTCGGACGATCCTCATGATCATCATTATCATCATCACAAGTTTTAGACATTGAAAACTAAACTTCATGTATGCATGTGTGTTTGCGTTAAGGATAACGTTATTTGAGATTTGCTTCACAGTAGTAGAAGTAGTAGAAGTGAGTGAAGGCATGGCAACAATAATATTATACCACTCTCGGTCCGGATGAGGCACTAATTGCGAGGGCGTGCAAGATCCCCTGTATGACAGAAACAATTTGAGAGAAGTAAATTGCATGGCTCGACTGATGTCTGAAACAGGAAACTCTGTGTGTGTGCGGAGTGTGTGTAGCTTAGGTAGAATTTTTTTCAGTATGTACTTAGCTACTGCCATACAACTTTAGTCTTCTTTTTGGTCAACTTTTGTCTGTCTGCACTATAGTAAAGCCTACCGGTAATGTTTGCTAATAGCCAAATGATAATAATAATGGTAGTAGCGGTAGTAGCAGCAATGGTAGTAATAGAGAAAGATTGTACTCTGCATAAATTAGTAGCGAGTTGAAATCGGCTTTTTCCCTGCACAATTTTTCTTTCTTTCTTTCATTCCTTGTCATTAAACCCATATATTTTAGTTGGTTGCAGGCAGCAAAGAAGATTTCCACCACTAACATGTCTGCCATGAAACAAAGACTTTGTAACGTAATGAGCTACCAAAGTACGAGCTACCAAGGGTAGTGAGACAGACACAATGGATGAGAGTGGGTACAGACATTAGACACACGAAATAATACACATACGTGGAAATGTATCAACAGACCGAATTGCCATTTTACTTTGGATGGAACAAAGCTACTGCTATATGGAGGGTAAAAAATGAGAATGTCAATCAGGACTTATAAATTCCAACGTCCTCAACATTGTTTCCCCGAAATGCCCCACAATCATTCTCTCTTTCTCCGTAGTGTCTATATACTTCCATGGAACAGGGTGGTGAACGTGTGTGTGGAACTAAAGTAATGATTTAATCAAAGACCCGCCCAATCAATCAATCAGCAAAATTAATGATCCACGTATTTCTTGGTCTCATCCTGAATGTAGGTACTATATGTGTCTGCTGCTTTTCTGCTTACTGTTGTAATAGTATGTGTACTCTGCTGAGGGCATTCGGATAAAAATTCGGCTCGTAAAACCCTGGCTTGAGACGTCGTCGTGTATCACCCGGTTAAATCCCATTGTCACGACAGGCGGCAATATCAGGGCCCAACCTCTTCTATAGCTACTATACTTTGAAACTTACTGACTACTGCTCCTTTACTTACTTCCCGACTAATTTTAGATGGAGGAAACAAAGGGTTTAAAAATATTCTAGGGAAAAATGAGCATAAATGCCCGAATAGTGAACTCCCTTCACACACGCCCACAATCTTCAATTTCTCCGAGTGGTTTTCCCTTAAAAAATTTCAGAAATGCAGCAACCCGCCTTAGCTGTGAAAAAAATTGAAAAGCAAAGCTATGGCATTAATAACTGACAAATAATGGAGGGAGGGCCGAGGGAAGGAGTCCTTTGAGAACATTTGCAGTAGTAAGTAGCAAAATATATGAACTAGTGGCAAACACACACGCAGTGTTATAGCTCCTGCAAATGCAAACTTATACTACTACTTCTATTAGCTCTCAAAGCCAAGTACCTCAATAACAGTAAAGGAATTTCCTTCCATTTTAAAATCTACTCACACTCATGCAGACATACTCTGCTCAGATATTCCCTCCTGCACTAAATGTCCTGTACAATCTCTGTTCCGTTGGCAATATTATCTCCCTCGTGGAGTGGGAAATACTCGTTGGGATGTCAAATTTTGAAAAATTCATGGCTATTAACCATGACTGGAGCGACCTCGTCTGGCTAATGTATAGTTTTATAAACTCTTTCTTTCCACTATAGTATATGATGATATACAGTGTACACGTGTGCTGATGGTAGTAGTAGCTTAGTTGTACACAGCAGTAGCGAACCAAGTCTTTGTTAAACTGACTCAATACATGTAACATTACGTAAAGGTATTATGGACGGACCTGATTCGACTGTTGTTGTTGATGGTGGTGGTTGTTGGAGGAATCTTCATTTGACTTGGAACATGTGCTACTCCCACTCGTGACTCCATTAACACCAGCATTAGGAGGACTTTTCGCCTTTTCATTAATTCCTACAGGAGATGATGCTGAGGAAGAAGGGCAAGAAGGAGACGATGATGAGGATGTCGCTGGCAATAAAGATTGTATGGATGCCGCTGGCGGTGGTGGTGGTAATGCCGGGGATGATGAGGTTGCCGTTCTTGTTGTTGCGACTGCTGCAGGAGTTGGACTTTCCTTCCGTTTCTTATTATGATTATTATTATTGGTCCTGGCGGTTGCTGCAGCTGCAGCTCGTCTCGAAGGGGTTATCCCGCGAGCAGCCGATCCACCACCAGCACTCTTCCGTTTATTGGACTCTGTCGACGTCTCCGTTGCAGATGACTCCGTGGCTAAAAGCATCATAATAATACCCAAACCAAATGACATCTCAAATGCAAACAAAGAGCAGACATAAAATGATGTTTTACTTTACAGTAGGAAAACAAAACGGGTAAAAAGTTGACGTGAGTTCCAAAACAAAACAATCTTCCACACACACTCCAATCTTTCTATAGTAGTCTCTCTTTAAACTACTACAGTCGCAGTCGTTGAAAATCTATCTAAATACTTGCCCAATACATTGAAAAATGTATATATTTCTTACGGGAGAGCAAGTACCCAAGGCCCAATCCCGCAATGAGCAGATTATTTCAACATATACACACACACAGACTCCTCATAATATATATACACACATGGGAAGTCACAACAACAAGACGTCAAAAAACTATGTGCACACACGCACACACGAGCCTCTCGTAGTCATACTTACTACAGAATGTCTATCTGTCTGCAATTTTATTCTCTTCATTTTTTACTTCACATTATGGCCCTTCATACCCGCTTGCCAGTCCAAACAGTTCGCTAAGAGTTACGGTTACTATTATTGGCTACTACTATTACGACTAGCTGCTACTACTACTGCTACTGGCACCAGGAATAGTAACTATGATCAAATAAATATCAGATGCTAATGTACTCTCTCTCTCTCTCTCTTAGTATTGCACACACGTGAACCTGCCAGTAAAGTACTCATCCCATGCCATTAGCCTGAAATTTTCAATATTATTGCCTCTCGAGCACTGTGTGGGGAATGGGTTTTACAGAATGCCCATGGACCTCATAATAATTATTACAAGTTTTTCAGTATGTTGGAACGACTAGTTAAAGCAATTCTTTTCTCTGCCTCTCTTCCTCGAATTACTTACTTCCCATCATCCGCGTCATCATCATCATACTCATACTCATCCATTCGCAGGAGTAACATAAGCACGCCCGCGCTATTAAATCCTCTTTTTGTGAGCGACTGGCTACAATTAGGATTGGAAAATAAACAAGCAAATACACCCTTAACAGTCCTCATCATGATGAATTCCATCTAATAATCCTCCTATTCTAAAAGCATTATATAATGTTACATAGTATAATAATGTGTCTGTAAAATATACGATGAGCTGTTATTCCCTTCGTCTCTGTCTCTCTCTCTCCCCATCTCTAACTCACTTCTCTGTCTCATCTATCCTACTACTATGCATCATGGTAACCTCAGGTGGTCGCCGTCGTCGTAGTCGTAGTCATCATCGTCGTCGACCATGATGATGTTCGTTCATGATGACTACGATGATGAAGGTAGTAGTAGTAGTGTGTACACATAAAACTCTGCAATTCCTGACAACAATATATCCTCGCTGCAGACAATGACACATGTAGACAGGGAAAATGTGCAAGGCCATAGATTTTCCAATGCCTGAAACCATATACTTGGCGAGATGATTCTTCTCGTTCTCGTCTCTCAAAAAGTCTATGTTATGTGTGTGAATGCGTGTGTAATGGTACGGTGGTGTATAATATGAACAAGGGAGAGAGAGAGAGAGACCTTTCAGTCAATTCACACGACAGGAACCGTGCCCTTTCATCTACACACACGTTACGCTGTCAGCCCGGCACATAATACTAACTCGCATACTAGCAGACTACAATGACTCTTAGTGATACGTACTCTTCTTCTGCATGTCCTTTCGCTAAGCCCGAAAATTCAACACGAAGATGACTAAAAAATTGGTTATTTTCACAGGTCCGTGTTATCATAAGGGAACAGCATAGAGGTAGAAGGCAACAGAGTGAGAACTACAGAAAGAAAGAGAAGAAGAGGGAATGTTACTAGGTTCCACACCGGCTCGAGGTCGTGTCTTCTCTTCATACATACTTTCTGCATGGACAGGTACATGCGTCTGTCTACCTGCTCTCTTTTCATCCACTTGCTCTCCATGATTTTCAGCTGCACATAGTAGTAGTAGTAGTAGACAACTTAAAGCCTCCTTTCTGAGCGCTCTTTCTCGTCTAACCGTAATATTCCAGCAGGATCGTCCCAGGCGAAATCGATCATCTGTTCTACTGGGAGCTGCTATGACAGCTTAAGTACTTTTCTCCTTTTCCTCCTCTAATACTACTGCCCCTTCCTCCTACTGTTTCTACAGGTTTTGTATGGATTCCAATAGCATTATTACTATTATTATAATGCTCCTACCATGCCGCTGCTACCAGTTCCACCACCACAACTCCTACTGTCCATTCTATAATGGAGATCATGCTAACAAATTATCTATGGAATGGGGCACACACCCTTTTGGAAAATTTAAATATATGCACAACTACCATTATTACTATTACATAGCAGCATTCCCTTCCGAGACATCTTCAGCAATAGTCAGCATCAGCATCATTCTCATCATCATCATGAATCAAGGAGCGAGAGACGAAAGCGTGAAAGAATATGATTTTTTTCAGCAGCAGCAACGTACACACACATTCACATACAAAAGTACTTCGTATGACTACCCTATTCATTCCTTGCTGGTAATAATGTAATAGTAAGTACCCTCTCTTTACAATCGTAAAGGAAGAAGAAGAAGACGAAGAAGAGGTCTGAAAAGTTGTAATGCAACTCCTTTAACAATCCCAAGTCAGTACCAGTACTACTTCCACCAACTACTTACTACCATAACTACTAGAGTACTACTTACTACTACTACAACACGTTACTTTACTATACTCGAATGGGCTCACCCTAAACAAGAGCTGAGAAAGAAAAGTTTTTGGTATGTAGGCGTGGGTACACGTAAGAAAATTCAGAAGGGAATTCTTCTTTCCGATGTTGAACGAACCCAACACACACAGCCAGAAACTCCATGCTATATTATACACTCATATACACATTTACTACTAAGTAAAGCCTGTTATTCCAAGGTCCTCTTTATGCTGCTATGATGATGATGATGACGGCCAGGACTGTAAGAAAGAGAGAACCTGGACGAGAGGGAGAGAGGGAGAGACGGTCTATGGATGCATTACTCACTTTCGATTCCATGGAATTCTGAGAACCTTTAACGTGTTATAATATTCAACATTATTATACATACAAAATAGTTTCAAACAACTCACTACTTCTACTACTACTACTCCTGCTATTATAAAGTACTGCTGGAGACATAAGAATCCCTTAAGCCTGACCAAGAAGAACGAAAGAAGGTACAAAAGAGGATGGAAAAATTACTCAACTCAACCTTCTTCTTCTTCACGTTCTTTTCCTTCTTCTAACAACATAAGTATATTAATGCAAGTGATGCGGAAGAAAAGATGAAACTTAATATTTAATGGAGTTCTCTAGTTCACTTGTTTGTTTGTTAGCATTAGTACCCACGTCAACTTGACTAACATGGAAAGGATGCAGAAAAGTTGATCAGGACTAAAATATAAATAAAGTAACAAAATAGTTACACTTACCATGATTGCTAGCACTACTATTGTTGCTACTACTATTAGCAGTGGACTCGGTGACTTTTCGACCCCGTCCCATGAGAGACTTCCCTTATTAGGTGAACCGGGTCGCTGTCAATGTATTGATGATGAATATAATGATGATGACGAACTAAAATTTCTCCAGCTTCCACTGTCGTTCTGTCCAACTGACCGTGTCATACTAATGTCCATAAAACGGTGGCGGAGGATCCAATCCAGTAGAAAAATTCTTCCGTGCATAAGAATCACATTACTCTTGGCGCCGTTCCTATGGACAATCGTTCTTCTTCTTGTTCAAGTACGAAAATGACCCTCTCGTTCGTCGTCTGAATTGTTACTTATTATTATATACTGGCCAAGCAAAAAAAGTCCATCCTGGAAATAAGAAGAAGAGCAAAGCCAAAGCCATTAAGATACATCTCCTCCGATCCTTTACATATCTTTGCACACACACGCACATTTAAACCACACTGGGGGAAAAAAGAAAAGTTGACTGGAAATGACCACATATTTCAACAACTAAACTAAAAGATATCGTCCTTAATGGTTGCATTAAATCAATTGATATTGCCATTTGAACCTTGGAATAAATGGCTAAAAATCTGTCTTCTATTAGAAAATACTTTTGAGAAGAAAAAAAGTTCTTACCAAATTCACCACTTGGTCAGTTCATGTTGCTGCTGATGAGGATGATAATCTAACTGACATGAAGCAAAGGCTGAGGAGGTCGTATAAAATAAATTTTTTAGGCTCTCAAATTTTTTCCTCTTGACATAAACTTCCCGAGCACTTGGTTCACTTTACTTTTGGTCTACGAAAAAAAATTCTCAATGAGTTCTCATGTCGTTGGAGTCGTCGTCGTGTTCTTCTTCTCCGTTTGCTCCTTCATCTCCTTACAGCATAGCTTTACTTTTGACAGAGAGGGAGATGAAGAAAAAAGTTTGTAAAGTTTCCTTCTTCTTACGGCTCGTAAATACTTTTTAGATCAAATTTATTATTGTCGTCCAGCAGTGTGTTGTAGCTATGTGTAGAGCACTGACAATAGTTCTGGATGTTGGACGACTTTTCAATTTCAAATAATAATTTACTATTATTATTATTGTTTCACAGTATTTTTCCCCTTACGCCGCCGACACATTCCAGTAACAGTAGTATACAGCTAGTATATAGTATTTGAGCTGTCGTTCAGAGGATACACTTGTGTACAGTGTAACTGTTCGTCCTCAGAAAGTTTTAATTGTCAATGCAGATAAGAAGAGCGAGGACGACACTATAACTTACTGTATAAGCAGTGGAGGTGTAAATGACAATAATGATGATAGTACAGACTGGATCAGATTCACTGTAGTAGTGTAGTTGTAATAATTATTATTTTAATAATGTGGAAACTGTATAGAGACGTGAGAGCTTTTATTTGGAAGCAATGTCACACAGAGGTCCTGTATAATAATAACAATGAGGATGAGTGCGTTCGTCCTCGTATAATTCTTCTGAAATGTAGTAGAAGTAGTAGGGTGTGTATTATCTGGATGTTTGTGAGTGAGTGAGTGTCTGTGTGTAGTAATAGTGAGGAGTAGTTGTAGTCGTCGTAGTAGTAGCAGTAGTAGTAGAGGAGTTAATATTTTGTTGTTGTTGTTTTTAAGCCGAACTGACTGACTGTGTGTATGTGTCTGAAGTGTACGTAGTAAATGTGTGTGTGTAGTATGTGTGTGTGTACAAAGAGAATAGTAGTAATAGTGAGCAGCAGTAGTAGTATAGTAGTAGTAAGTAGAAGTAGTGAACAAGTTGGTTCACTCTCGGATTTTTGGGGTGCTGCCTTTACTTCTTGCTATTCTGTTGCTGCCTGCCTGCCTCCTTCTCTTCGTCTTCTATCCCTCAGAAACTCAGTCTCTCTGTATTCTCTCAACTTTAGTTTGGACGATATGTGTGTAATATGCCTGGCTGGCCGACTTCCACTATTTTACTACTATCGGGAAGGGCCTGGAGGAATGTCGTCCCAAAATGTACTGTGAAAGCCAAGGTGCTTGTATGTAGATAGCACGTCCAGGGCTAGCTGAATCATTATGAATGAAGTTTATAAGCCCCTTTTTGGAGATCCCCAGTGAATCACCTCGTTCCATCCAAGCCCACTCTGTCAGTTTTTTTGTCTCACACATACACATACAACTCTTATTCTCTTTGCACAGACTCACAACATTCGAACGAGGAATATAGCTAGCCAGCTTGGTATAAATGTAGCTGCTAAAGTTGTGTATGTACTATTTAACTCCCTTAGAATTTTCTACGCAGAGTCAGAAGAAGCAGGGCTATATAGAGCTCTGTAGTTTTGTCATGGTAGAGTTGTACTACTACCATTTTATATAAGAGCACTTTACTATTACTACTACTACTTCTGGTGGTGGTGGTGGTACTACTAGCTAGTGCATTTATACATCTATACAACAACAGTATCCGCTTCTCCTCCTCTTCAGTTCGAACGCTTTGGACTTGCCTTCTTCTTTCCTTGACGACGACAACGACGACGCCTTCTTGCTTCTGCCAATGGTCTCCCCAATAGTAATGTTAGTGTAGTAGTAGTAGTTTACTATATGTGTGGCTTAAAGTTTGCAGTCGAGCCGTCGTTCTAGTAAGTAGTAATGGTAGTAAGAGTTGTAGAAGAAGAAGTAGTAGTGGAAATATTACTCACGAGTACTCTACGAGCTAGTGCTACACATGAGTGTGTGTGTATATATAGCTATAATTATATACACATTACAGCAAGCCAGAATGACTCATGGACGGTGGATGTGGAAAAGTGTAGGGGAATATAAGATAGCTACATGGTTAGCTCTGGCTATGTGAGCAGAATTACATGACGACACTTTACTACGAATACTACTCTACTACAACTCCTCTTACTACAGAAACTACTAGCTAGCTGTAGTGACCTCTACACTAGATCAGCTATCGATCGTTTTAGAGACCATGTGCAGGGCGTCTCACAGTAGTAGTAGAAGTAGTAGTAGTTTCCAAGCCTCCCCTCTCTTCTCTGTTCTTTTTCTATCTGTGAATAAGCTATGGCCTTCAGAGAGAGTGGCGCTTGGCAACGGTATTATATGCCAATGTATTTTACACTTTACTATACTACATGACAGGTAGTGGCAGTGAATAGCAGCATGTGTGCTCATCTTTTACTATTACTACTGTGAGGGAAAAAGAGGAGGATGATGATGATGATAGCAATGTGAGGGAAGAGTATTACAGTAGTAGTAAGTAATAGGTAGGCTTTGTGCCAAAAAAACTCAGGAACGACATGAAATCCCAATCGAATCAAATATATGATGGTGGCATTTGCTAGTAAGATTGGTTAGGTACGAGTTATATGGAAGTAGCTACTACTCATACACAGAGAGTTCATTCATGTTGTTATTACTACTTCTTGTCAATGTCAATGGGGTAGACGTCGTTTGTTAGCAGCTAGAAAAGTGTTGTATACATGTGTATGTAGAAGTCAAAATGCAGGTATGACAAGACAAGAGAATGGCTAAAGCATCAGGAGCTGCTGCTGCTATAATAGTGGGAGTACCTTCCCGGCGGATTTCCTCTTTTACACACACTCCATGTGGCATATATATGAGCAATTTTAATCTTCTCGTTCTTCATGCTTTGCTGAAGAATTGTTTGAAAAATTTTTGTAAGCTGGTCACGTCCACCGGATTTAACCCTTCTTGGCTATGTGACGGACCCTCATAGAAGTAGTAGTAGATGAACGCATTTTCAGTCTAATTACAAACATTTATATATATGGAGAGAACTCTTTATGTGGTAATAATCAAGGCACGGTCACGGCTGTAGTAATAATTGCTCCATATAGATATAGTAGT
>JAQFYD010002053.1:0-10543 GCA_034694225.1 Bourletiella hortensis
GAGAGATTTTTATTGGCGAACATTACTTTGAATGGGAGGTTGTGTGGAATTTATTGATATAATATTCTCATTATAGTCTTGTTAGCCTTGATACATTATTATTGTCCGTCGAGGATTTTAATGCTGCCCATGAGGTAATACCACAAGACTTTATGTTTAGTGCTGGAATATTACACTTGCTGCACTTACTTACGATGAGCTGTATGCCTCCAAAAATTTTGTGTGCACTCTCTCACACACACAGTCAAAATTTATTGAGTTTTAGCGTGTATTGACCGTTGTTGCTGTGGATGCTGTGAAGAAGGCATAAATTGATGAGGTGAGGGATAGCTATTGCTCAAGCCATAATGTTGTTGTAGCTATGCGATCATGATCATCACATACGAACGTTGTAGTTACAACTCTTATGAATCATGTAAGCGTTATTTGAGGTTAGAGGAAATAATAAGTACCATACAGTGTTATTTTACATTTCAATATTGACTTTAAAACCTGTACGGTTTTCACGGTTACATTATATTTTCCACCTTTAATGGATCATCGCATCATGGGGTTCATACTATAATATGAGTCGTCAGTGTATATAGTCAATAGGTTAGAGAGAGGAAGGGAAATGTCAATGTTAACAAACAGAGAATAAGAATTAAGATTGTTCGTTCTTATGGGAAAGGAGAAGAAGACAGTGTGAGGTTGTGCACTATAATGTGTACATTAATGTGTGTCTATTTTAAACATTTGCACAGAGTGCAATGCCTCTTTTTGTAAATTAGCCTTTTCCCCTCATCATGAGCAGTCAGGGTGACTAGAAAGTAAGCTTTCTCTATGCCTGTTCATGAGCACAGGGTTTAGAGTGCAGCGACGGGCCGCTACATTCCGTTTTGAAAGACCCTGTACAACTTCTTTGAGTAATAACCCGGACAGTGTGAATCGGAATAAGCGGAGATTTACATTAGGCATTCATATTCTTGCGCATAATCATGCATAAGCTCCGAGCGAGGTAATGAGCCTGTCATTAATTTCTGGATGATAAATAAAAAATTATGGGCCGCCTATATTACGTACCTACATGGGTATGAGAAGATGATGATGATGACGACTGCAGTGATGATGCTAAAGGTGTGGGAAGTCCTTTACGGTATTTGACTACCACGCCAGGCACATATTGCATATCGTCTTACTACCTGCCCGCTATTCAATACCAGAACTAAAAGAACGACAAAGTCCTACACCTACTACTACTGTAAAGAAGCAAATCATTTGGCCGCATCTTAGGGCTTACAACGCGGATGGATACTACTGCACAAGTATGGAAGTTCGACACGTTAGAGTTGGAATATGGAAAATATTAATTACTTCTGTAGAAAATTTACATGTAATTATTGTCCTTTTGGTCAAGGGGTTAAACGTAATTACTTATAATGACAATTTGTCATGTACCATGAGTGAATGCGGACGTATAATAGCATAGCCTCCCTTCTTTATTATATTCATATTGCACGGAATTATTTATTAGAATCATAACTATGCATACAATGATGATAATCATTATTACTATTGCAGGTCCGCCTAAGCATTTCTTTTTATTATTGTTGAGCAAAGCTAATAGAATTCACGTGTGCGTTTGTGTGTTGATTTTAATTGGAATTTTTCATGGTGACATTCTTATCTTGAGGCTATTCCGGCTTGAATTTATGCAAAGAAAGAAATACATTGGCATGTACGGAGACTGGTGTACAAATTGTATTTGTAGGAATGTTTTATGAATGTCCGGACGGACGATAAGCAATCATAATAAAATGGAGGGAGAGAGAAAGAAAGATAGAGATAGGGAGAGAGAAAGAGAAAGAGTGATAAAAAAGTACGGGGTAAATCCGTGTGTAACATGTAATAATAAGTTTATGATGATAGCTATTAAGGTGGGATGTGATTATTATGTTTGACGTGTGATTTAATATGATCCAAGACAAATGTGGTTTATTCAAAGTGACAGAGACTGATTGCCTCGGATATCCACCCTCGTTATGGGGTCCTCGCAGTCAGTCAGTTCCTTCTATATCCATAGCCCCAAAGTGTATTTAACAAAGTGTATGTTAGTCAACATTATAATGCTGCGGCCAAATTGTACAGCACAAGTTGGCCGGCTGTGTATATGTGAGGGGCTAATAATAATAATTATAATATGCAACCCCCCGGTTTAGCTGTTACATATAATGGTGTGAGTGTATGTGGGAACCATGTTGTGTATGTGTGTGTCTACATTGCCGTCGGCTTTCTTCAGCTCACCCCCATCATCCTCATCTCTGGCCGTTTTGTTTCTTCTCTTCTTCACATGAGTATATAACAAGGTGCTTGACACCTGTGAATAATTTCCTTATTAATTCAATGCATACTTTTTTGTTTCACCTTACTTTCCATGCGATTCTTTTCATGGTCTCAAAGCTACTACTAGCTAGGCTGATGAAGCCAGTTAAAAGAGAGAAAGAATAGCTACAAAGTGAGGGCAGTACCTTGTTTGTGTGGCCTGCAAGGTGCACCTTGGTTGGCTTTAGAAGAGTGATTGCAATAACTACAACAGCAACAACAACTAGATTCTAGCAGCATACATATATTCAAGCTTGTTATAAGATTATAATGATTAAGCTGAGGAGGGGGGCGGAGGATTAATGCGAATTAATTAAAATGGTCTTACATTTTTCATTAGCTACTTCTTCGTCGTCTTCATGATCGTGATAATCCAGTTAACGAGCTTGATTCAGAGGTTGCTGCTGCTGGTAGCTTCCAGAAGTAGTAGTAGTAGTAGTAGCTATACAAGAAAGGATGAGCATGTTCATGGTTGATTCTGCATTTTAATTAGAGACCAAACCCATTGGATTCATTCATTCATGCTTTTCGTATGTGGAGGTTGCTGTTGTGGTTGTTGCAGGAATCCACGGGAGCTTGAAAGAAGGCGTTTATCTTGTTGTTCTTTTCCTCCTTCATGATTTAATCCTTGAATACACTGACTAGACTGGAATGAAAGAAGAGCTAGCTGAAATAATAGCTAGCGTAGTGCATGGATCTTTATCCGAGTAAAATTTTCATCACATTTCCAAGAGTTATGAGGTTGGGAGAACTGCAAGCATAATTCATAATGTTTTTTTTATTTTTTCTCTTCATGGAGAATATAATACAATAATAATATGATGGAAGAGATATATCATCCCGTGCTATTCATTGTGATTCTGTTGCTGTTGTTGTTGGAAATAAGGATGGACTGCTCTGTTGAGGTGGAGTTTCATTTTAATAGTAAAACAGAGCCGGTTTGAGCAGCAGTAGGAACAACAACAGCTACAGAATAAGTTTGAAAGAGCTTCTGAATAATCTCATATAAATGGAAATGATTAGGATAAAATTGTAATAGTCATGAGTATGTGTGACTCTGTGAGGATATTACACGATGATGACGGTGAAACTGCTGGAAATCACCTTGGTAGTAAACTTGCTCTGTAGCATATTGCACTGGTTGCTTTACTGTGTTGTAATCCAAGGACTAACCAAGGGTGTGCTTCAGATTACACGATGATGATGATGATGAACGTTACCAGATAATTTGTAATTTAAAATTTATAATGCGGACATTTTTGTAATAATGGGTTTGGTGCATAATGAGAAGGATTAAATTTTATTGACTCTAGATTCTTCTCCCGTAGCCTCAAGATCATTTTCTAAGCAGAGCTATTGTTATTATAAAGATGAGGAATCCTGTTCTGAATTTAAATGGTTGTTATTAAAAAGATGAGAATTAATTTTTCTAAAAACTTTCCGTCTCACCTCTATAGTACCTTTATTTAGCTCGCTATACATCTGCCATATGGAACGAACTGCTGTGTATTTCGCTGCCTGAGAATGATACGTAATTATCGTAGATCGTTAAACGCGAACCCTATTAAGAAACGTTTCTTCTTATGAATCTCCGTGCAATTATTATGCAGTTTATCATCAAGTAGTAGGAGAAGGAAGAAGGAGGAGATATATTCGTTTGACTTGCAAGTTTTTTGGTAAATAATTAATGGGCAATCTGTATTGTTTGACAGTGAAGCAGATGAGGCATCATTATCGTCACTTCATGAAAGAAATCAAGTTTAATATAATAAACTGATCTATAGCGTGACAAAAATGCATTTAATTTCTTCAGATGAAGTGTAAAAAGTTGAGTTCATTCCATGTGGGAACGCCTTGGATGGGGCCTATGCATGCCTTCGATAGAGAAGAAGAATTTTCTTATGGCAATTAAATGTTTGTAAAGGATTATAATAAATTAATAATGTTACAGCTGGTACATGGCTACACATGAGTTTGATGATGAGTATGAGGATGCTTGCTTGCTTCTGCTAATAACAGCAGCAAGCAGCGGATAATCTGACTCAATGGCCGGCCATGTTATTATATTGTGTGCATGTAATGTCTTGTTAACAAAAAGAGTGGAGCCAGGGATGTGTGTAGAAGAAATTTGTAATTGGGATTTTGATTAATTAGAAGCAGTTGTATCTAATGGTTTGGGTGTTTCCTGTCCACCACATCATGATGATGAGGATGATGCTGATGATGATGATGTGCACACGAGCTCATTTTTACTCTCCCGTCTTCATAATCTTAAAGCTACAGCAACAGCAACCATATTATACCTACATTGCTTACAGGGAGCAAGTGCAGTCAGTGCTGACCAATGACTTGTGCCTACCTATCGAGTATAAAGGATGAGCTTGAGCGCCGATGGCTGCAATAATTTTATATGACAATCTCATTAGACAAGTCAGTAGAAATTATTCATTTGGTTGCCTTACTAAATATGATTCATTTGCTCTTCGCTCGCTCTTACCCCAGGAATTCAATGGGGGAAAAGTATAGCTACAGCTATACTACACGCAAGGCTTCAATCCTCCTGTCAGGATGGGGATGATGTTACTACTATAACCACAGCGGTGGGAAAAGTAATGAGTCAAATCTGTTGCAGACTCTGTGTGTTATGAGTGCATAATTATTATAGCTAATTTTTTTGCCATCTTTTATTTTGTAACCTGTCCCTTCCTTCGGGTAATGCCATTCACTGAACATGAAAATGACATGTTCCTTAGTTGGGAACTGCTGTGTTGGTCAGAAAGCAGGGTTTGGGAGCAGCAGCGTTATTATGAAAGGAGTGAAAGAGACGGGATGGAACTGGCGTACAGGAGTGCCTGGAAGGCAATGAAGCAAGCAAGTTTAATGTAGAGCGAGCATGAGTTTTGATTAACAAGAATAATAATAAGGATTTTTAGTACTGGAGAAATGTTGATTAAGTGGCTGAATGGACATGCATTTGAATCTGGAAAGAGAGAGAAAGAGATTATAATTACAACCATTATGATTATTGTTGGAGAAGTTAGTCAAGTGGAGAACGTATACGTACTGGAGAAGGAGATAGAAACAGGTCTGAGTCTTATTAGATATGAGGTGGCATTAGCATTTTCCATGCATATATAAACTATAAATCTAATTATTATTACGTGTATGGACAATCGAGTAAAAAGTGATATTTTTTGATAATTTATCAGTCATTAATCTCCCCCACATTTTTTTCTCGCTGACATTTCTCAAATTAACGCAAGTACCAAGCTTTTTCCTCCCCTTTTGTATTTTTTAATATTGTAATTCACCATAGTAATGCAAGTGCATATGGAAGGAAGGCTATGGACGATGTTTTATAAAACATCGTCCATTAAAAAGTTGGACTCAAGTTGTTGAAAATGATGATGATGATATGTGTTCAGGCGGATGTGCATTATTGCCGGACAAAATCGTGAAGCTGATATGGGAATGGCGTCGTCGTCGACAATGATGAGGACGCTGCAAGTTGGTGTTGTTGTTGCTGGTGATTATGATGATGACGGAATGGTATATTTTATTGTGTATAGATTACCATTATGCTTGGATTCTGTCTAGTTCAGGGTAGTTCCGTATAGTAACTAACTATGTGGCATTAACATATAATAGCGTCTGTTTATAATTATTATGAGATAAAGAGCCATGTAAGCGGTGGGAAGGGGAGAGAGAAAGAAATATTCTGGCGAGTAAGCGAGTTAGCCTACCTTCGGTCTGTTGTTGAATCATTGTTTTTTATCCCGAAGACTTGTGGTGGGGAATAATACTTTTCCCGCACGCAAACTTGTCTAAATGAAAGTTATTATATTGAAATGATATAGCCCAGTCGATAGTATGAAAAATCTCTCCTGCTTTATTCTTTTTCTGGTCATAATATAATGTATGGGTTCGTTTTGAAAAGCGGTCCATATGATGGTGATGATGATGAGTGTGTGTGTGTGTGCAAGTGTGTGTACACCTGACGGGATTTATTACATGGTGAAGCAAATGTCGTGCCAGGGACTATGGTAGAAAGTTTTGGACGGGTACTGTGTATGCATAGTTTCTTCCTATCCGTTTACACATGCATAGTTACTATGGTACTAGGCATATGGTTGAAATGCGATTAGTAAGTGTATGAAGAAGGGATAAATGAATAATTCCGTCCGGAGGTGGAGACAGACACCATGCTTTATAATGATAACGAGCTGGAGTGGAATTAATGATGGACTCCCTTTTATATCACATCATTACCACTCTCTATAAAAAATTCTTTCCACTACTACTACCACTGCTGCTACTACTATTCATTTAGTCGTCGTCGTCTTCTTCTCCTTTGGTTCTGCTTGGATTCCTTGTAATGATAACCCGCCTGCTCAAGTGCGTGTGAGTATGTGTGACTGTCATGCTATCAGATTGCATTTTTTTCGGTTGAATCAAATGCACACAGCAGTTGTCATCTCGGTGGGGAAGTTTATAGTAATGCTACTATTACGAGCTACTTAGCAGTTACCAGCCTGCTCCCATGTCTTCTCCTTGAAAGAAGCTACTAATCATCACGCCATTTTATAGTGTGATATCAACTCTTTCCCCTTGACAGTGACAGGGCATATCATGTACAGCCATGTCGTCGCCGTCGCTACTTGTATGCTTACCAAAGTACTCGTTTTCCTTAAGAAAAAGTGTATGGCTGGTACAATCTGAAAATTTTATTAATCTCAGCAGCATTAAAATGACAGTTTTGTACTTTGAATCGAAATCTTAGGAGCAGTTCTTACGTCGTGACTTAATAATCATGTTACTGGATGCTAAAATTTATATCTTTTTTCTCTTCACAGTTGTACGAACTCAGTGACGATACGAAGCGAAAAGAGTTCCTTGATGAATTGTTCTCATTTATGCAGAAAAGAGGTAAGCACAATGGTCCTTTTCGCCATACTTTCTTTGCTTTTCCTTTGGCATTATACCACCCGCTGTCGGCAGCACGGACCTTACTTAGTCCATTTGAATTTCATTTCTTGTATATCATAGCCATAAAGGCGGAATAAAGCATTATTATTTGCGCGTGATTTACTAAAAGCAAAGTGCCTCCAGTAGAAGAAGACGAGGAGACACTGAAAGATGTGGTGTAAAAGTAATTATATTAATTTGATAAATTAGCCAACTTCCCCACGGCAATTCGTGGTAATACAAAAGATGGGCGGTTAGTCTTCATTTGTCAAGTGGTGGCAGCGGCGGGTGGAATGGATTAGTATCTTGAAGGAATTTTTCGCGAGTAATAATAATTGCTGCTATAACTCGCACTACTGTTGTATTATAGACAACAAAAAGGGGCCTGGCTTACTTGAAATAGGGAGAAATTTTCTAGTAGTAAATGGTAATGTTCTGAGCACGAGAACAAGTGCGGTAGTCCTGGTAACATTAGAGTTGCTATTGTGAAAATAAATGAAATGTCCCTACTGTGTCTTGGTAGTTTTATGATGATAACCATCATCATCGTCATAATGGTAGTGCACAGGGTGCGTACCCAAGCATACTCATCATGCATATGTGTAGCTAAGAGCGATTACGTAATTGCAATTACGGTGATGGTGAATGAAACAGAGACGTAAAGAAGAAGAAGTCTGTGTAATTTAATGTCAGGAGTCATTAGCTTTATCATGGTAGGATAATAATTATTATTAACTGTAGCTATGGCAGAGCATTCCCGAATGTACGGAGAAGTAATGGATGGATCTCTTAAGCGCGTGTTCGTGTCACCATATTATCATCCCTCCTTCCTTCTCATCCTCATCTTTCGTTCAATTCATCCTTATGCTTAACCCAAGATGAATCCTTGCTGCTGTAGTAAATCTAAAGATGAAAGGAAATGGATCTTGCTAATGCTGCTGCGGCTGCTGTTGTAATAACTGTACAAAGTACAAGGTTTAATTCGAACTCAGCTTAGCATTTTGCCACAGCCATGGAGACTTCGTATGCGTATTCTTCCAACATTGAATTTCTTGTTTGGGAATCAATTATTCCAAGTAGTGAATTACCTCTGTGTTCAATAAAAAATATTAATGGGCATAAATCTTGAGTATTCAATGGCAACAATAATAATAATAATAATCATGATAATTTCCACTGGCCAGAAGCTAAGACGAGGGAAATTATTACATTTTTTTCGTATCTATTTAACAAGTTTTAAAATTCCTTCATTAAATATAATGGGAATGTTTAAATTACAATTGTTATTAATATTGTATAGCTATTGCTATTACAGACATGGGGGCAATGTTTTTAAATCAAGCTTCTTCTGCTTCTTCTTGCTTTCTTACTGGGTTTAGATTATTTTTCCCCTTGGAAACCAAAAAGACTGGTTTTTACCCTCTTCAGATTTTATTTATAACTTTTTCCATTGATGAACCAAGGGTGATGTTGGTGGTGGTAGTGTTCTTGGTGTTGGTGGTGGTGAGGGTATAACATTTATGTATGTTATTGTTAAACATATTAATGCCTTACATTCGTTCCTTCCTCTGCTTCCATCCAACAACCGAAATTGGTTTGGAATTTTCCTGTTGTGTGATATGCGGATGCCATTGGTTTTGCAATGGGGGATGCTTGGATGAGGAGAGGGTTGCTATGATAAGCTTTTGAAGATTCTCCCAGATGTTGAGGAAAGGTACGATATGTTCGATATTATTAAATGTGCTTATACACTATGCACGCCGGCATTGCATTGAGTGGATCCATATGTTTCATTATGTAGAACAATTACTAGTTACTGGCAATAGGCTGCTTCTCTAAACGGACTTCTAAAATTAGTCAGTATGTGGGACCATTTGCTTAGTTTGTACATGTGAGTGTGATCGTCTTCCCGATTGAACAAATATTTAACCTCCCCCAACCATCATCATCCTGTAAGTATGTAAGAGAGAGAGAGAGAGATGAGATGAGAGGAGAGTAAGTTTGGAAAAGAAAGATTGAGTTTATGTAGTAGTCTCTCTCCCTTTCATTATGTACCACTATAGCTACAATAGTCCTTTAAATATTGATCAGCCCAGCCTCGGTTCATTGTGCACAGTCAGCTGAAGAATATTAGCTCTCATTTGGCCATAAATGTACTTGAAACTAAAGGCATATTAATGACAATGGTCAGTGTTGCAATTTAGAGAAATTAAAACCGCACTACGCTACGGTCACCTTACGTGTTCAATATGGTTGTAGTAATGACCTTCATATAAGAGCCTATTCAAACAATTTGTGTTTGTTGTTGATGCGAGTGAGAAAATTGAGAGGCTTAATGGGGAAGGAGCTGCTCCTGTTGCGGTGTGCTTTGCGATACTACTACTAGCTATATAGCAGTATTGAAACCAATCTGATCAAGTAGTAGTAGCAGTAGTACAGACTTAATTGAATGGAAGACAGAGGCTATTACAGTTGTAATTGTTATGTCTGTTGAAGGGTCCATGTAGGAGCAGGAGCAGCTGACCTTTTACATTGATTTTGATCGGTTTCCATACACAGTTCAAAGTGTGACTACTGCTTTTGATGATTATTTTGAACAAAGCTTTTGGAAGATTGAAAGGCTAGCATTTGGTCAGAGAATTGAAAAATACTATGGTCAGATAGGCAGAGTATAATAACAACAATGTAAACGTGATGAGAGTAAAGGAATGAAGAGGGCAAATGAGGGAAAGACGACGACGACGTGGATGCAATGGTGACCCTGAAAAATTGAATGAAGGCTTGTTTTTCTTCTCCTCCGTTCCTATCCTTCACTATAGCAGTTTGAGGATAAAGGCTTAGTAAAATAATTGATGACTCTTCCTGTGTTTAGACTACGAGTAACTTGAATGAATCAGATGGTGAAATGCTTACCAATTCGTCCATGGGATTCAGTCTTCATTCGTACTCATCATTGTAAAAGGGTAGTGCTGCTGCTGGAAGTAGGGGCATTAGTATAGAGTGACATAGAAGACGGAGAATAATAATAGTGAATAGAAGGGATGGATGCCATTTGGTATGGATCCAATTTGTTTACATTGTTCCTAATATAAAGCCTTATCTTCAATGAATATGGTCCGTCCATTCCTGTTGTTCTCCACTTATAGCTAACTGCACCATGGCCTTGCGGTTCTTCACGTTTCTTCTCCATTTTCCAAATCAATCACTACTGTAGGGT
>JAQFYD010002054.1:0-10542 GCA_034694225.1 Bourletiella hortensis
CCTTTTTCATTCATTTTGCCTGTCACTTGCTCATTTTCGCGTTAAATATTCCAGATACTTCATCGTCCGGACCAGTCAACTTGACGGAGTTGATGAAAGGTAACGATCATACTTTTAGTTAACTGTCTTAACCTCTAAAGTTCATTTGACAAATCATCCTTCTGATTGCACAGGTGAAGGTACTGAATCTGTTCAAAGGTCTCAGTATGCACATGACTTATTCGGCAAAGGCTTAAAGGACGATACAGGGCCTAATTCCAGTGCTTCTACTCATCATCATTTCAACCTAGTTCAGTATGTAGTAGCAGCTGTAGCATGCATTTTATTCACTTTAGATTTTAAAATAGTATGAAAGCTTACCATCCCATTTCTGGAACCATGTTTGTTATTTTGTTAGAGAGTTTTTGTATAAAGGCAGAAGATGATGCAATTCTAAAATTTTTATTCATCGTTTACCGAAAAATCTTTGAATCTCTATCAGACTCTTACCCTTCGTCTCTGGTAGACAAATTAAAAGGAAGGCTATACTAAGGACAGCAACAGAAGCAAACAGAGCAAAGATCCCTGACAGGCCGATCTCAATCATTAAAAGTGGGAAGGATTTAGTCACTAGAAATATACAAAACCAGGAGTATCCTATGGCAAGGGGATTAATTATGTTTCTAACCTGTTCAGGTAATATTTCTGATACTACTATCCAGCCTAGAGGGCCAAAGCCAATGGCAAAACCGAATACAAAGCATATTAGGAGTGCCAGCGGTGCCCAATAGAGCTGCTCACATTCTACTGGGACAGACTGGCGGTCACGGCAATAGAAAAAGTAGCCGCTAAGGGTACCTGACGACATTGAGAGTATTGTTGCGGATAAAACTAGCAAAAATTTACGGCCTAACCTTTCAACGAAGCAGGTTGATATAAAAATGGCAAGACACTGCATAGACACAAGGGCAATGGCGGGTGCATATGGCCCAAATGCATTCACTCCAGGTGTCTCTTTAAATATTGTAACAGCATAGAAAGTCACTCCATTAATTCCTGTTAATTGTTGAAATGACATTAGACCCAAGGCGACTGCACATGCCTTCATAGTGGGTACATCGATTTTTTTAGAATTTGACTGATTCGTTTTCAAAACTCCTTCATCATTCGCATTTGCTTTATCTGCAAACGGCTGGAATTCTGTTTTCCCTAGAAGCTCTGACGCTTGAGATTCCAAAGAATCCGTTTCTTTGTCCAGTGGTTGTTTATGTCCACGCAATCTTCTAAAAGTTTTCACAGCTTCGTTCAACTGGTTCCTTGCTATGCAATAAGCAGGTGAGTTGGGTGCGAATGGCAGTAATGCGAAGGCTGGGAGGGTTAATAGAGCTGAGGCCAAAGCCAGCTCACGCCATGACAGGAAACTTCCCAACACATTGGACAGCCATATACCAAAAATCATGAGGAACTGCATTAAAAACACAACAAAATGTAACTAAAATGCCCCCAAATGCATCTCACGGTTGTTGTAGTGACTTACCTGTGGGCAAATACCCAGTCTGCCTCTATGTTCATCACTAGCTATCTCCACCACATAAATGGGACCACATGTGATTGCTATGCCGCTGCCCATTCCACCTTGAGAGTAATGAATATCCATTAAAATCCCGCAGTTCATAAAGTTTCATTTGAACTGATTTATAAAATCTTACCCAACAGCCTCCCGAAAAGTAGCATTGCAATACTATTAGAGAAAGTAATAGTAAGCCATGAGATCAACAGCACGGGAGCTGCGAAGAGTAAGACAGTTTGTCTCGTCCCAAAGTGGCGAATAGGAAAAGTTGTTAATACTGAGCCGCACATGGCACCCAGAGGACTTAGACCACCTGGAATTTCGAAACTGTTCAAAATATTTTAATTTGCAAATTTTTGCAACCTGCAAATCTTGGGCGTTACCAATCCATGAGATATCATGATGAGTCAATACGGGAAAGCTCTTCCAGTCTTGTTGCATTGACGGGACAGCTGCGGACGTATAGCCAAGGAAATTCCCGGCCGCAATGCATATATAGCACACAGAAAATGCTGCCCATGTCTGCAACGGGTCAGTCGTTTTAAGTCAAGTTTATAAATTGCTCTTACACCAAACTATCCTGAATGAAATCATACCTGAATCGCACCTCCACCTGATGACCGACAACGCTTCTCCTTAAGTAATTCTCCTTGATGTTCTGTGTCCATGTTTATTGCAAACCGTAGCTATTTTTTAAAGTGCTTCAGTATATCATTTCCCAAAGATTCCTTTAGCTGCTGTAGATCACTGTTGGTGCTGGTTCACGGTTTGGACTGTTCTACTGGGACTCACATACACAATTTATGAACGAACTAATGAGGAAAAACTCCCGTTATACGTCAGTCCGCTCCTTGTGGAATATAATATGCGAATGATTGACTCACTCAAAACACGAAATAGCAATAACAGCGGAAGGTCAGTATCAGGCAGGAAGCAAAATGTAAAGTGAGCTCATGCTTAGGTTAGCAGTAGCCTCAATTCCATCCAAACTCACTGACTTGTATACTGTAAGTTTAATAAGTTTATTAATGCAGAAGCATTGCAAAATGTTTTCGTGTAGGGCAAAATACTGACACTGAAATGAGCTCCGCTCCAATAGTAGTAACACAAACAAATAAGGCAATGTTAGCCGGAATGCGCTGACGTTGCTCAGATTGAATACTAATGGATGTTAGCCCTAGAAGTTTAGACTGGAATGGGAAAATGATAATTATTGTGAAAAAAAAATGACGGATAATATTCATGCTGGGGAACCAGCTACGCGACTCAATAAACTTTTCGTTTCATGTAGGCCCCTTTATTTTTTATTTTAGCAGCTCATCTGGCTCTCTCTAATAGTCACTTGTGCTCTTATAATATGCAAATTAACCACATGGATAGATCCTTCAAGGTGTTTTCTATCATGCTAGCATGAATATTTTTTCGTTTCACGTTGAGGCAGAAAAAATAATTATTTCACGGTCGGTATACTGGTCTGTCGGTTTAGCATTAATAGTTTGCATATTTGCATTGTTGATTGATTCAGGGTAAGTAGTTGTAATGCGAGCCTTTATGTGCCGTCCCTCTCTCTGTACATCTTTCCTCACGAGCAGCCATTAATAATATGACATACTGACAGTGCAATAATGCTCATCAAGTGTTAGGATACATTCAGATTCCATCAGTTGTACGATTGCAGAAATAAGCCATAAATTTTTTTTCACCTTAAAAATCTTGTCATTCATTCAGGTTTGGAGAGTCTTGCTAAAATAATTTTCATGTTACACTCCAGACGTCATTATCGTGGTCAGTTTTTTCTTAAAACTTTTCACGTGTGATTTTTTGCAAGGTCCAGCAGTAACGCCTATTCATTATCATGATGATGATGAGATGACTTATATAAATGTAACTCTGGAGGAAAGTAGTTCTGAGCCATGTATTGGGTCGGGTGGTCACGTCAAAACAATCTATTACTCCGACACTTTAAGTGTATCATATGCATACACCTGTCAGAACAACTTTGTTGCTCGGTGAATGTCATATTAGCCTTCTGAACGAAATAAATCTCTATCAAGTCAAATTTTCCTTGATTGCATGCACTGATTAAGCATGAGAGGAATCCCATTAGTGAATATTAAATGTCTAATCATCGTGACAGCTAAGTCTAAGGTGTCGGACAGGTTCAGGAAAGGTTGGGCAGTTCGGTTCAGCGATTGCATTTGACGGTTCACGTGTGGGTGTGAATAAAAAGTAGGAAAGAATCACTGTTTACCACGTATGGAGTGCGTGTGTGCTTCTGTACATGAACATGCTGATACCAGGGGCTTCTAAGCTTTAACCTTCCCTATGATGGATGGTTGCCAGAGGGAATCAAAATTATTTCATGATGAGGATATAAATAAGGCATAAATTATTAAGATACTGCTAATGGAGAAGGAAAATGGAGCTTCTTTGAAGACAACGTCAGGATTCCTGACTCAGGAATCCCGCACGTTGTGTTGTGTGATGTGAATTTTGAATCTAACTGAAAATACAAAAAAAGGGTAAGGCGAAGGCCATAGCTATCATTCCTGTAAAAGGTGGACAAGCAAGCAGAAAAGAACCATTCTGTTATTACTAACAACCCGGGGAGTAGCCATGTAAGGATGAATAGAAGCTTCTATTATAGAAGGTCCAACCAGACAGGTGAGAAAAAGGGTGCAAAAATTGTACTTAAAGAAACCCCCTGTCAGCGGACTCGCGGTGATGCGACTGAATTAATATCGAAGCATTGAAATGGCACCATCATCAGCTTCGTAAGACAGATTCCTGAATGAGTAAGCCATGCAGAAGATATGTCAATGCAAACTTCCTACAGAAAAGATGACATTCCGGGGACAGCGAAAAACCAGGTGGCTCCACTATCTGCTGGGACTGACTTAACTGATGGAACAAATGAAGAGGGAAACGGACCAACAGAAACTGCTGTGACAATCTCAGAGGCCGCGCCAGCTGTAGGTACTGGGTTTACATCCTTAACATATCTAATTGACCAGGATATCATCTGAGCTGGTTCCATATCCCTTTTCAATGATGTAGTGTTACCACCAGAATTGTTGGTAGACCTTGACTGTCTCGTAGGGGTGTCGAAAGTTTCATGGCAGCAGGCAACAAACGTCGACGGTGAGACTTGACGTAAAAATACCTACAGTCTGTATTCTAAAAGTGAAAACTGCAGAAATGTCACACTACCACTGCGTAACGCTTACAGTTCTGGGCTCACTTAACCTAAGCCGTCAATACAGCATAGAGGATCAATCAGGACAGACTCTATTTTATGGAGGAGAGCATGTAGGGATCGTATGTGAATTCATTGGTCAAGGCCAAAGAGCATTTAGCATAAACTTGTACGATTTGGATGGGAAGTTTGTACTCAAGTTTCAGCAGCATTGTTCTTCCAGGCTGTGTTTATTATGTGCCGAATGTGGTGGAGGTGTACGCTCATCACAGCTTTTTTAAACGTGCTTCATTCTTTATAAGGTCAAAATAATCTTGGTTATATTCATAGAGAGTGGATGTTCTTCTGCCCAGTGGTAAATCCATCGGAGCTGTGAATCAAATAGCTACTTGTTGCACGCCAACTTATGAGATTCTGGACTCAACAGAAAATCGTGTCATGATAATTGTAGGAAAATGTGGCAGAGTTTGTTGCCTATGCCCTTCAAAGGCGTTCAGGGCTTTTGCTGATGTGATGAAGGATTCAGTTTTGGTTACCGAGGTCGTAGCTACAGCCGGAAGACGCTACATTGAATTTAAAGAGGAGATGACCCTAGAATATAAAATCCTACTGATGGCAGCCATGCTACTTCTGGTAATGCTTTTAAGTCAGCTACAGAATGGGGGAAGTAGTTTCATGGAGTACGTACCTATAGGAAATGGACTACTACAGAAGCTGTCGTGGGTTACGCAGGATTCTACTCATAATTCTCCTGGTTATAGTTGGTGCTGCATGGTACAGGTTCACTCTGCTGGAAAAACTGGACGACCAAGCCATGGCTTGAGTAGCTTCTTGATGACTTTCGTGTTCGTCTCACCCTTAAGTTGCATTCAATTGGGAAAACTTCTATAAAGTATTTGAATGTTCGACTGACGATCGAAAAACTTGCCTTTTATTCCATTTTATAATTATTACCATCCGAAAATTATCCGCATTTTTCAATCAAGAAAAAAGAAATCTTTTGGAATCAATTCTTACTTCTAATTATATTAATCATCGACGCTTGCGTTACACGGGGAGTTTACCAAGATTTACAGTTTCAAGGACTACAGTTCAATGTCTTCCAGGAATTTATATTCGAAAGTAAATGTCTTCTTCTTTTGAGCCCACTCGTCCACATC
The DNA here is from genome assembly GCA_034694225.1 of Bourletiella hortensis. Lineage (NCBI taxonomy): Eukaryota > Metazoa > Arthropoda > Collembola > Symphypleona > Bourletiellidae > Bourletiella > Bourletiella hortensis. Next base: position 5,906 of record JAQFYD010002054.1, read on the forward strand.
AAAATAGAAGTAGGTGCCCTGAAATTATCATACTGTTGCAGAACGACAGCACCCGAGTCGAAATTCACTGATAATGATATGAAATACCACTTCGTATTCGTCGGTAGTAACTTCAGGTTGATCACATCGCTGGAACCACATTAGATCTCGTTTGTGAAACCTCCACATCTGTCTCTTCAATTCCTTAGCTGCCATATACTGAGCTTTGGATTTACCCGAGTAGTAAAATATAAAAAATAATGTCTCAACGGTGAGTTTCTCGTAGAACTTATTTGTTCCCATGTGTGTAAGAGGCCACTAAAATTTCAAAAATTTTACAAAATCATAGAAATTCAATTTATCATTCAATATATCACACAAGAAAAAACATACCTGAGGATAGTACGCTGGACTGGCATACGCCTGTCGTGGAAGTAACTGCCCTGATGGTTCCAAAGGCGAAAACAGTAACATACCACTGGCTTGGAGTTTCCGTTGAGATCCTTCCAACATTTGATACTGATGAATCTGGTTTTGAGATAAAGGTGCTTGTCCTAAAGGAGCGACTGCCAGTAGTGGAGGAACTACGGCTTCTTTGGTCTTCGGTATGCTTTCATCTTCTGAAAGGTGAAACACAGTTAACAGATGTGACTCAAGACTAAAAACGCAGGATTTCTGTTTACCATGCTCATGAACTTCAAACATCAGTGTAGGAGTAGAATTATTAACAGGTACTTCGCCCTCAAAGGAATCAAAGTCTTCCTCAACCGCTAAATCCGGTGATACCTGACCACTACGAGATTCTGAACAGTCAAAGTCTGGTAAGGATTGGCTTTCAAATGAGTGACACGTCAGAACCTTAAGTAAGAAGCATGATGTCACATGAAAGTGTAAAAGAAACTCTCCGGAAAAAATCTAAACATAAAGAATTTACACTAACCGAGCCATTTGCTATGACAGGGGTCGGTACTCGCTTGATAGGGCCCGCCTCACAATCGTTTCCATTCACATCCCTCCGAGTAACAGTTTCCTTAAGCGGTTTGCTTAAGTCGCTTTCACAACTAACCGCAACAGCACCACTGTACGTTACTGGTTTCCCGTTTTCTTTCCTCCTTTGCGGAGGAACAGGAATATCCGAGATAGCTGCAGATTTCTCTGTGGAGCTTGCATTTCGCTTTGTGGCTTTGCTGCCGGAATGGCTTGCACTCTTTTTTGCTGTAATCATATGGCATAATAATAATTACTTAAAGGCTCTCCATATTGCATCTAACTTGATCAACAAGATAGCAAGATTAAATAACAAGTTTTCATCCCCATGTGCTGCTGTGCACCTCACCGGAGGATTCGAAAAAAAAAGTCTATACAATAGTTCAAGTCGCACTTCGCATGTGCTTCCACTCACTTTTGGGTTCCTTCTTCCTATGGGTTGTCACAACATGAGAACTAGAACGATTTCTCCCACCAGTACTCTTGCTGGCGGAACCCTTGGGAACTTTGCTAGCACTCGTACTGGCTGTAACCGTAGTTACGTTTGTACTTCCATTCTGATGAACTGACGGTACGCTTGAACGAGCCACAACATCTTTAAAGCTCGACAGCAACTCTCGCTGACTTGAATCACCGGTTAAAGCGCGGACAACCTGCTTGCAGAGACAATGTATTAACACTGTTCAGTGTGACTTAGTTGAACGCGCGTGGGCACTGCATAAATAGCTTGAAGCAACATACATACCTTCACAGGTGATTCAATACTTGGCCCAAAACCATTAACTTGGGTGGTTTTATTAGGAACTTCAGTCTTACTCACAGATCTTTCACAAGGTACATCGACTATAGTGTCGAGAGGAGCCGAGGGGGATGGAGGATTAGTTTCAGAAGTGTTCGAACCTATTCCTGTATCATCATGCCCTGCGGTGGACAGACACGATAATGTGGCTAAGCACTGCTCAAACTAAGAAAAAAAGCATTTCAAATTTTCATACTGATCAACAGATGCTTCACATGGAAATACCGCAAATAAATCTAAATTACGTACCTCCTCCATGCCATCAATATCACTGTATACGTATTCATTATGCTCAAAATCCGGCTCCTGACTACTTTCAATGTAATAATTGACATCGTCTTGAATTTTCTTTACTTGACCCAGGAACTTTTTCAGCTATGGTTAAAATAGATTGATCCTTAATGACACATCTTCTCATGGGAAAAAAACAATGAATACACCCAAGCCTTCACCCCTCCAACTTACTCGACAGACATTGTAGTTTACATCGCTTGCCAAATCATCCAGCATCTTCATGAGTGTCTCCAATTTATCAATGTGAAACCGATGTCGGTCAATGTCACCTTGGAGCTTTTCTAACTTACTAATCTCTTCCTGTTGGTTCCGCCTTTTTTTGTCACAAGTAACGGCTTCTATCTCACTTTCCAAATGATCTATTTGAATGCTCAACCTTTCGATTGAACTTGCTATCCAAGCATTGATCTGCTCCGCTTCTTTAACCATCGGATCAACCTTCTGTTCAGACTCAAGTCCAACTTTGGAATATGTCTTAATCTTCATTTCTCTCTCAATCTCCTTGAACCTTTCCATTTGCTGCAAAAAGAAAAAAAACTGTCAGTTTAACCTCTGCAATTTTTCCGAATATATTCAAACATAAGTTCCGGTAGCCACAGTTTAAATACCGTTTCAATTAATCTCTTCGTATTGTGCAACATGGTTTTATCCTTAATATCTGCCAAGGCTATCCAAGATTTAATTTGTTCCCGTAACCTCTGCAATTTCTTAATTTCCTTCTTTAACTCCCCCTCATACTTTTCTTTCTGACTGGCCACTGTAGCACCCATGAATTTCTCCCAGACATCTTCAACCGTTTCCAATCCTTCCCCGACTTTCTTCAGACAGCGGTCAACTTCGCCCACCAAGGGATACAAATGTTTTATCTTCAACGAATTTACAAATTCCCCGTGACATTTTCGAAATTCAAGAGCATCAAAGGTGGATACATAACTGGTGCTAGTGCTTGACACGGATTCTGTATCATCATTGTTACTTTCTACGATAATTCCCCCAGTTATACCACCGCTTTTCTTAGCGGCTCGCTCTGACCTCTTGTTCCCTCCTGGCATAATATCAAATATGTACAGTCACTTTACACATGAGACAATCATCAATTACTACAAATTCTCTTCTATTCACTCAGTCAGTTACACAATCACTTCTCACAAACCGAGTATCGATTTTACGTTACGTTATTAACGATAACGGTATGACGATGGACGACGACCTGCCGTTAAAATCATGCCGGTTTGAACAAAAAATTTCTCGTCGTCACTGGGTTCTTTATATGACTTCGTATTTCCACAGTGTCCCGGCTAATGACGATCATGTGTTTCGTCCTCCGTCTCAACTGCAATTGCAATGAATTACCTTTTTCACTGTTGAACGTCGTCTTCGTCGTCGTCGTCACCGCCTGGGCCTCGTCGTCGTCGTTTTTGCATGGCCTCATTTTCAGCGGGTTTTGCATAACCACGCCCTCCACCATTGAAGAACGTTTCCCCTTGAATTGTTAATGCCAATAATGCGAGTAAATAATAATGCAATTTCGCAGCTTGATTACTGATTGTAATTCAGTTGTTAACTCATAATAAAACTGATGAAGTACAGGCTCAGGCTATAGCTGCGCAACTATACGTGTACTATTCAGAGATTGTAAAGCATACGTGGGTGGTCGTTTGATCAAGCGTTTAACGCTTCATTTAGCTATAGTACCGCCAAACTTCATGCGGGGACACTTGACCCGAAAACGAGGTCATGTTCATGATGGCTACAAAGTTAGCTTGAAAATGGTATCTTGGATATGAAAATGGATGCTTCGTTTGACCTTAAACCTGACATGGGACATGGTACGAGGGAGTGCAAAGCGCGGCGCAAGGCTGCTGTAGTAAACCATTCCGAAATGTAATGTTTTCATAAAATTTAGGTATTATGAACCATTGGCAGGAGCTGCTTAATCTTTCAGAGATGTTGGACGTAAATGAAATGGCATTTGGTGCAAAGAATTTGGGCAGTTAATAGCAACACTCGTGACTCGTGTGGTAGGTCACGTCATCAATTAAAGTTAAGTATGCTGAGATGGTCAATTAACCCCTTGATGCTCACAAAATAGCATTAGCTACAATTAATATTTTTTGGATCAATAATTGGAGGCAAAGGCAGAAATATTGTTCTACGTTTGGCGTATCTATCGTTATCTCTTTGTTCACGCATCATTTAGTATCATGGGTGTGCATGCATAAGTGGACCTGATTGTCATAAAGCCTCATAACGCGGCAGTTGTTTGCATTATGTGAAGCTGCGTTATTTTGTTGAGTAATAGGTTCAACCAGTGAATGAGCCAATAATAGTAAATGATAATTATAACTACTGTTTCACCTGAGCTATTCAATCCACGGGGCTTGGCTATTAAATGATTGCAGCTGCCTCTTTGCCGAAAAAAATACTGCACGATGTGAGGGATTGCAGCAATTGACTATAATATCCACACGTCCAATTATTCCAGCTTTCATAATAACAGTGGCTACAGCGAAGCTCATGTCTTTAAAAGGGCAAACGAAAAAGAATTGCATTCAGCCAGTTCCTTGACTCAAGAGAG
>JAQFYD010002055.1:0-10542 GCA_034694225.1 Bourletiella hortensis
GGGAACGACAAGTTCGACCTTAAAAGCCACAAGGTTAAAACACAAAGATTAAATTTTTGATGACAATAAAACCCCCCTTACCTTCTTCTTCTTCTTGTTGCTCAATCAGGAGGTTAAAATCTGACGAGGGAGAACGAGCCTGAAAGAGAATGATATTATTAAGTTAGCTATTATTGTTACAATGACATGTATTCCTACTTATACCTCCAGCGACAATCATCATCACCGTCATAGCAGCACGTAATTCCAAACCATTACTATTACCATTCTTCTCTCCATTCTCTCCGAAGCAAGCAAGGCAGGCAGGAAGAATCAGATAAAACGGACCCGTTACATGACGGTAATTGCATCAGACTTGAATCCTTGCAGAGAGCCGTGACAGAATTAAAATATTCATTTGTTGACTCGTTTGCATACGTATACATGCACTTATCCCGAGAACCTTCATACTTCTTCCTTCTATATATGGCTCTTCTAAGGCTGTCCAAAAACCTGTAAAAGGAAACAAGAACATATATAATGTTAGACCGAGACTTGATATCAACGGAGAATAGTATAGCTGAGCTACCCCTACCACTACTTCTGCATTATCACCCGAATCGATCAGCCTGCCAATGTTTACTATCATTCTTATGAGTCATGAAACTTTATTTTATGAAGCACAATTGATTTCATTCTCTTTCTCTGTCGCCCTAACTTTCGTTATATAACTCACCTAAAATCCTTCCTCACCATAACCATGCACACGCACTCACAACCAGCTAATATTCAGGTACTACTAGCTATTTCAGTCAGTAATCCATTCAACTTTTCCGCATGCATCAAACCATAGTCAGAAACTATTTCTAAATATATGGCCAAACCGTTTGTCCAATAATATTCTCCATTAATTTTACAAACAAATCACCATAAACGTAGCGTTACAAACCTCTGCTCATAAATAAGAAAACCAAGGTCGTTTTCCACCAGGTTGCCCAGTTTACACAGCGGAACGCCGTTACCCCCTATTTTAAAATACTTTTTATGGAAAAATGTCCCAATCACGAACTAATAATATCCTCCAGTCAAATTCATAAAAAAATTCGCACGTTATTTCACAATTATTTGACCATAATTTTTTTTTCGTTTCCCTTCACAGCTCCGCCATGATTTCGAACTGCGGAATGGAAAAAGCGCGCGTAATCAGTCAGCCACTGATTTGAGTTCAAACGTTCGCCAGTCAGTCATCAGTTTCAGTCGTCAGTGCAACTGACAAACTGTTGCCGTTCCGGTGCAATACATTTGGAAAATCTGGAAAAGCACATTGTTACAAGAACTGAAAAGTTTTGATTTTCTTGTTTCCGTGTGAAAATAAATACAAGTGACAATGGAGGGAGACGGATAGAAATGTTTTCCAAAGTATTTTTTTGATATATTTCACATTTGTCATTGAATAATAGGGATTTTGAAAGAAAAGTAAAATGTTTGGACACACACATGATTTGAGAGGGTCGACGGTGACAGTTTGATTTGTTTTCTCTTTGCCGTTGGGTATTCTCTCGTTGTTATAGCTGAACTGTATGTAGTGTATGTTTTGCATGTATATTTTTTCCGTCTTTCTCCATTGTTGCAAGTAGGACAAGACAAGCTTGAAAAGGTTGGTGGGGGGAGCGTTAGGTAAAGCAGACAGATATAGTAAGAGGGACGCAGAGAGAGAGAGATGAGCGGTCGGAATCCTCTCAATCATGTCCACTAAAGTGCTTCACATACATATACTTTTTAGTGGATCTATTGTGGATGGTAGGGCAAGAGTAGAGCAAGAGTGCAAAAGATGACTAACGGGGATACTTGTCCTCTGAAAAAGGATAAAAGCATGGTCAAGCGGTCCTAAGTCTTGCTGCTCATTTCATCGCACACGCAGATAGGACGACTTTATCCCTAGCCGTACACGAAAATCTTATTTCTCTAACAAGCTTTAGTCTATCCACTCAACTTGCTTTCTCTCTCTCTTTCTCTGCTTTCCTGGTATCTATCTGTCTGTCTGTATGGCAGCTATTTGTTGCATCCGCGCGCGCAATCGCTTCTTGTATCTTCTCAACATCAGCTTAAATAGACGAATGACTGGATGGATGGATGATGATACTCTACCAGATATGAACAATTTATTGTCCGCCCTGTCCAGAAAGGTCATGCGGAAGGATATTATTTTTGGTCCCGTATATGGACTAAATCTCTATGAAGGTGTTGAAAGGCTGCATAGCTAGCAGTTCTATTTTCCCATGTGATCGTTCTAATAACGAGCAGTCAGTTCCGTTTTGTATACAGAATAAATTGTGTGAGCCCTTGGAGCAGAGATGCTTCTCATATCCTGTTCAGATTCAATCAGAAAATGAAGGTAAGGAGGAGGATGTGCGTATACACTACTAATCATGGTCAAGGTTTTTAAGCATGACGGTGTAATGCGTACAAGTACAAATGTCTGGACTGACTGGGTGACTGAAAAGTTCGGAAACGGATTGATTTTCTAATAGACTATTCTTTCCTCTGTAGAATCCCGATAAGGATGACGATGATGATGATGATGATGTTGCCGACACAAGGGAAACGGAGAGAGCATAGTGAGTCAGAAAGAGAGAGGAGGAAAAGCAGAAAAAATAAGCAGTACAGCTACGATGACAGCAATAAGAAATGGACGAAATTGCGCTAAATATCGTCGAGTCAGTCGCTGACTGAAGGGAACAAAGTGAGTGAGAGGAGAAAGGAAGTGACGAGAATGGAAGTAGAGAAAGTGATGAGGAAAAGAGGAAAGGTGGAATCATCAGTAGGGTGATTCCCTACACTTTTTTCTCTCTCTCTAAGCGTATAGCAAAATGGACTTTTCGATTTGTCACCTCTAGTGCAAGAAATCTTCCCGGTGAAAACGAATGACCTGCCAGGAAATGTAATCCTGGCAGGGGAATCCGTAGGAATTTAGGATAAGTCGCGTCGTTCTCAACAAAGAAACGAAGATTCTTCCTCCTTTCCCGTTCGTCCGTTTTCGTCTTCTTCTTTTCTCTCACTCACTACTGTCTCTCTTTCTTATCCTCTCCAGAGCGAATCGTACTATTAGGCGAAACAAAAAAAATATACGATACAGGGGGAAAACAATGTTACATGTGAGCATGTACTATTCGTATACGTTTTATTATGCTATAGGATACATTGCTCTCATGTCCTCCTCCTCCTCCTCTACCATCTATACTTTTCTCCTTACTTGTCGTCTCCTTGTCTTCGCTTTAGTCGTCGTCGTCGTCATCCTGTATCCGATTCAATGACAATGAATACCCTTATGTCGATTCCCTGAAAACCAATCCAATGTATGTGTGTGTGCGTTATACTAGTAATGTGTTCTACTTTGTTCCTTACAGTTTATGCATCTATGGATTAGCCGGAAGAAGACACGCTGGCGGCAGACTAAGAAGGTGTATGTGGGAGCATTAAGAATAAAAAGGTAATATGCATTTCATAATGGATACTTTGCTACTTATCTAAGCGTAGTTATACTTTCACTGGTCCCTCTACTGTCCTTGCTCCCAACTCGTACTCAACTTTCCCCGTAGAGAAGCGTATGAACGTGGAAAGGATAACTACACGGTTGTTCTCCTCTCTGTCTGTCCCACAGGAATCCCCACGCGGAGGGAAGAATAAGAAGAAGACGAACACATACACAATGGCCCAACTATTCCCAGTCCACTATAAACTATTTGTTTCCCAAAAGTTCTGCATATAAACCTTTGGTATTCCCAACATGCAAAGAGGCAATTTATTTGTCGCTAAATGTTCCTTGGTCCGCAAAAAAAATTCCGTGTCATCCCACCATTTTTTGGACATGTCTACTATATACTATGTACGTGAGCGGGGCTTTATCTTGGCTACTTCTTCTTCTACTACTACCATCACCTTCTTCTCACTATTATTTACCCGACATTTCCGCACATCACATGAAGAGAAGACGAAGAGATTTTGAAGGGAAGGGAGAAAACGGGGCGTCATATATCTGTAATTCTCTCTTGTCATTCAAAACCCAAACCAGGAACCCACATAGATCGGCTCTCCATTCTTATGAAAATTGTCCCCCATTTATACTGCTCCACCACTTGAATTGCGGATAGTGTTTAAAATAACTCTTCAGGGGAGGACTTGCTTGAGGCTTTTGGGATGTTTAAGATGAAGAAGAAGAAGAAGACGAAGGAGAGAAAAAATTACTAGATATTTCATTCATTGCATGCACGGGGCCTACCTCCTCCTCACGTTCTTCGACTACTCTGATATTACTCCTTCCTTTGGTGGTGGTGCTGGTGGTGGTATAGCAGTAGTAATAGTCATCTCCAATTGGAAATCAAAAGGAATCCCCGGGCCGGAGTTAATGCGGACTTACCTAGCAAGTGTAACAAAAAGACAATTAGTTACGGCGCCCAAGGGAGTTCTCGTTCTCTCTCTGTCTCTCTCTCCCTTTCTGTCCCGTTTTCCTTATCACTACCATCATGATCATCAGAACTGCCACCATGTACCACGACCGCAAGTCCCTATACAGTTTTTAGACCCATAAATCCCTTAGTTTTATAGTCCTTGGATTCTCTTTTTTTGTTTTAAATAAGTCTATGATAGCCGTTAAAAATGCCGTTAGTGTAGGTGGAATTCTGCAATAAAAATTATTATTTATGGCATATAATTCTATATGGTACCGCTAGGGTCACCTGTAAGAGCTTCGGCCATTTCATACACTCACCAGCAACTAAGGCAGGCAGGCAGGGAAAAAACGTCTTTCCCATGGAAGTCATGGTGACATGCACGCGGGAGAATGATTAAACGGCACTACCGTTTTGGATTTGAAAATGTATTTTCTGACATACAAATCAAATTCCCACCGCAGTCATCATCATGGGGTGGGGTAGTGTGTCTGTGTGTGTGTGTTTGAAAAACGCTTCTTCTTGTTGGGAATGCAGGAAACGTTGGAATGAAGTTGAATGGAGTAAAAATACGAAGAGAAGGATAGGAGAGAGAGAGAGAGGAGGAGGAAAAAAATGGTGGAAAGGATCGTCGTCGTCGTCGCTGGCTTCTATCGAAATTATATTTGATTCACGGCCCTCCCTGCCACTTTCCCATGGCATCCTTGGAAGCATCAATCTGGGTAGTCATCTTGAGGAAGGCTCTGTCACCGGCGGCGAGACGTGAAAACCGTCAGGAACTCACGATCAGTCAAGTGTCACATTGCGGCCCTTATCTGATTGAGCTTACGGCAACTCCAACTAGTACTACTTCTATATTCTAGCATGAACTTTATAATCTCCTTTCTACGCCATCCAAGATATTTGTCCCTTCCAGCACCAGCCGTAGCAGCACCCCTACCTTCTCTACAACTACAACAACCAACAAGCATACATATAGCATATAGGATCCAATTTGAATATGTAGCTATTACGGGTACAGAAAACCCACTCAACATGTACAGCAGCTAGCGAGAGACACACACCACCTCTTCATCACCACTTAACCAAAGTACATGGTGAACAGAAAGAAGAAGCATTCTTGTATGTCACCACAGCAGTTTTTAAATTGCACTTAAATTTCCAACTGTCACTAGCTTAAATCCCCTCCTGACATGATGAGTTGTGTAGCGAGGAGCAGCTCCCACCACCACAGCCTTTCTCACTCTTGTGTTTATAATAAACGTGTATAGACATTTCCCATATTAAAATCCAATAGAAACTCTATCATTATTTTCCCCTCGTCTTTTAATTGAGTCCCATCCTTTTCTTTCCGATTTGTATACAAAAAGTCCTAAAAAAATGGCTAGAGACAACTTTGGACATCATCATCATTATGAGCTGCCACACAGAAGGGGATGCTATCACAGGTTCCTTTTCTCGTCTGTTTTTTCTGCAGAAAAAAATGCAAGTGGCACATGAGATGGAAGAGAGATCATGGAAGAGAGGAATCCTTCGTCAGGGATTTTTGCAACAAAAGAGCTATTGAATTCTATACTCTTCTGGTCTAAGCTGTTCAAGTGGTGATGCAAAGAAAAGAATAAAATTAAAGATTACATCCTGGATGAAGCCAGACACACACGTAGTGAGACAGAAAAAGAAGAAGACGAAGAAGAGATATCATGTATCCTTCCCAGTTGGCAAGGGATCTACAGTATTACACACACACACATCCACATCCCATATGAATTTCAGCTTGCGGACAAAATGACAATAGTCATGGAAATGTCAAGCCCACCTTTTATACAAGTGCTTCCATAGATTTTCCATATATCTCCTTCCAACTCCCATAACCATGTGTGCTGTAATAAAGAATGTCCTGATGGAAGGGCCAGTTATTTAACTTCTTGTACTACTATAATAGAAGAGGAGAGGAGAATAAGAGCTGTGTAGAAGAGATTGTCAGACACACGTAATACTATAGCTATTTCTACACACAGTCACTACAGTCTTAAGAGTCGTTTTTTTTCTCTGCAACGAGTGCATACCTAATTCCCGCAGATAGTTACATGAGGGAAAAACTCAAGAGAGCAATGATGAGTTGTAGTCGTCGTTGTCATCATCATCATCATGATCCCAGTACCACACTAGTTGTGAGGGGAAGAAAATGAAGAATGAAATCTCTCTTGGTCTCTGTGTCTGAGGGCAGATATATACACAGACACTTGTACAGCTCACTTTTCTATAGATTTTCTTTCTCCTCCTCCTCCTTCTCCTCATACATACATATATTGACCATGTTAAAGCAAATGTGCTGGCTAAGCATTCTAAAAATTTGGCAGATAATACAGCCGTATCCATTCTATAGTATCGCCTCGTCATCATCATCCTCATCATCATCGTCGTCACATATCTATCTCATTCTCCCCACACCATTCTTCTTGTCCGTCCGCAATTTCTATCTTGGTCTTCTACATTGGAAAACCATGTCACTATTGATTACAGGTGGACTAAAGTGTCGTTTCAAATTGACCATGGAACTATGGGCATGTAATTGTAACTAATTCATCCCAAATTTAATAAAATGAACCAACTTTTACCCATTCATACCCTCAATGTTATATAATGGACGACGGGCAGGAGGACAGACACATAAAAGTGGGGAAATGGAGAGCAGGGGAAACAAGGACAGTAGAAGAAAAAAGCGGGGCGTACCAGGAGAGAAATTTATTTTGAAAATTGGGAAAATAAATGAGATTTACTTGGTATTCAGGCTGTTTGGTTTGAACTGTGAGAACTATTTGAGTTGGATTGTGTCTGTGTCTCGCTCTCTTACCAGTACATGTGTGTGTGGGTGAATCTATGCGAGTTAGAAGGGGGTTTGAATACGAAAAGTTTGAGAGAGAGATAGAAAAGCTTGTAGAATGAGAGAATAACTTCTTTTATTTATGGATTTAGAATGGATAGATATGTGTTAGTCTTTGGTTTGGGTCCAGTAGTAGTGCTATTCGTTCTTGCTCCTGCTGCTGTTCCTGCTACTATTCCGACTCTGATTCTACTGCTGTTCACTTGGATGGACGTGACTGGGTGCGTGTGTGTGTCCATTTTATATGTGTGTATGATAGTGACTCCAAGTTGTTGGGAAAGCAAGCCAGCAGCAGTAGCAGTAGCAGTTGTCTCAAACTGTGCCCTCATGCCACTTTTTCTCTGGTTCCCTTTGTCTATCTAATACTATAGCTATGAGTAGTATTTGCGTGTCCGCATAGCAGTAGTAAGTAAGAACAGCAGCGGCTGCAACTAGCTACTGGTTATGGCAAGAGAAGAAGAAGAGGGAGAAAGAGAAGTAAATGCACATGTAGGAACGTAATAAATTTACGCTAACCTCAAATTCATATGCGGATGTGTCATATGTTTTATGCATTTGGTCCACAGTGTAATATATTCGTGCCGGTGACAGTTGGACTCTTGAGCAATAAATCTTGGCAAGATTCACTCATTCAAAATTGAAGAGTGAACGTGAAGCGGAAGGCTTTAATCCATCATTCACTACCATGTAATGGCTTTTTCATTACCTCATAAGGGCCTCTCTTTTTTTCTCCCTCGTCCTTTCCTTAGCTACTATAGTCCTAAACAATTTTCTTGTCCTCATTAATCCACTTTTTTTCTTAGCTAGAATACAGATGATTCCTGCCTTTTACACACGATAAAAATTGTCATCCTTCCTGTCCAATTTGGATGGACTTTTCTTGTGCATGTTGCATTACCATATGCGTATGGCTATAGCTACCTATACACATGTCTCGTCATTGCATTGGCAATAATGCTAACCTCTGATCGACATCTGACCAACAGCTCTTTCACCGCCCTTCCTCACAATCCATGTATATTTCAATAGGAACAGAGATTTTGCGGAACGGGAGTGACAGTGGCATTGTGTGTGTATGCATGTGTATGAGGAATAAATGAAAAGCAAGTTTTTTTTGCTATTCTGCTGTCCTACAGGGAAAGTGTCCATCCGTCGTCGTTGCCGTCGTCGTCCAAGAGAAAGTTATGTTTATTTCAGGAATCCGAGAAAGCCAGAGTTACAAGAAACTACTGCTGCTACTACTTGCTTATTTCATATGTCTGACATTACTTGACTACTTAGTTGTATATGGCCCTAAAGGAAGCTACAGGCTGCCATCGCCATCATGTTCCTTTATATAATGCAGCTAGCTACGAATACTACTGCTACATCCTACATCCCTCCATCAACCTTCTCCCCCCTCTTGTCAAACCAGCCATGCAAACTACTATCTCTTGGCTGAGTGGCTTCTAATTGATTTCCTTCGTCGTCCACCAGAATGTAATACCAAACTAGGCACATTGCGATGGTATTTCTATGTGAAACGTATAAGCTATAGCCATAGTTCGTAATAACTATCACATGGAAAGGAAAGTCTGGATAATTTTATGCTCGCAATAATAATTCCGTTTCGTCTGTTTACGACTCTGTCGTCATCCACAGGCAGGCAAGTGAAGGAGGAGAAGGAGGAGGAAGGAATACATAGCTATATAGTAAAAGAGTCACATGTGGCGCACTTTAACTCTTTACAACTCCCATCCCTGCCTCTTCTCTTCCTGTTCCAGAACCAAATTAAATTCACATTAACTCACCATCATTATCACATTAGCAATAGCTACTACTGTGAACTGAATGACTGACTTAGAGTATCACATGCTCGTCACTTGTTTGTTTGAAAATGCGCAAATTTTTCAGCATGGACCAAACCTGCCACTCTGGCTATGCTTGCGTACCTGTCTGACTCAGCCTGAAGTGAAAGTCAAATGCTGTAATGGCAATGCATGTAGACATTAAGTCATCTGTTGCAATGAAACTCTGCTCGTTTCTCCGTCGTCATGCCACCAGACTTGGATGTCGGCGGAATAGCGTCGCGGACCGATTGACTGCAATCGCCTTGAAAGTTACCTTTAATTGCCTACAAAAATACTGAATTCTAAACTGTTTCGAATGGAAATGACAAAACTGAACCAATAGGTTTAGCACGTTGCGAAGGAATAATGAAGGAACAGTAGTGTCAGAGTGTTGTATACATAAACGATAGAAAAATGACACTACTTTAGTCCAAAGCCCTGCCTCCTATATTTATGATGGGCAACATTTCAAAACGCATAAGCTGGAGAGCTTGATGGTGAAAGTTTGACTACAAATTCTTATTGTGCTCCGGTACATGCTTTTTTCGTACGATGATACGAACGAGTATAATGATGATGATGGCCACATCTATACCCTACTTCCCTTCTCTCTTCTTTCTCTCCATTTAACATTGAAATGTATACTGTCTGCTTGTGTAGTCATCTCAGTCACATAGCTCCATGCACGTATAAAAGACATGGGTTGCTATTGTTGTTCCACTCCTGGCTCTCTGTGTGTATGCGTCCGGTCATGCATGCCTGTCGTGCGTACACATGGCCAACTGCGTGACCATCTTTACTCCCATGCATGCACACTATATTATGGCCCTGCCTCCCCTTCCAATAGTAAAGTTCACACGGTCACTTTTACTACTACTTCTACTACTGCCCGGTCAACTTGACAGCAATAATTATCAAGTTATATATCCACCGCCATAGTAACTCAGACTGCTTTGGAACATTTTTAACCTGTTAGTTCTTCATTGCTGCCATCGTCGTCTCTTCTTCTGCCGGAAGTTAGTTTGGGATAAGTTCTTCTTCTTATGGCATCCCTTCAGACAGACAGCAAGCGAGAAACATACAAACTCTCCCCCTCTTTCTAAAAAGGAAGAACTTATACTACTACTACAGCTAAGTGTTTTAACTGTGAAGAGGAAGAAAAAAAGTAGAATTTTCCAGACATCCATCCATAGTAGGGAGAGAGAATGGAGTGAAAGTATGCGGAAGTGTGGGAAAAGGGAACAAGTGGAAAAAATTGCATTAAGGAGCGCCAGAATGGGGATGAGTCTTGTAGCCTGAACATGAGAACAAGCAACCCTGAAATCAACTACCTCCACTTAGTTTCACTTGCTTCCTACAACACATTACTTACTTACTACTTGCATCTCCCGACAAACTTCCC
>JAQFYD010002056.1:0-10540 GCA_034694225.1 Bourletiella hortensis
TTAGAAACCATTACAAGGCTAGAGACTGACGAGTTTCTGACTGCTTTTTTAACAGCCTTTCACCTTCAGCCGGTGTTGACGCTATTTCAGGGACATCACACCGGAAACACACCTCAGGCCTACATTCAGCATTTTTGCAGGGCAATGCCGGACGTGCCGCAACATTCAGATTCTCAGAAGTATCTGTCGCTAACCTGAACTTGCATCCCTTCAGGGGCAAGTTAACAATATCTACGTACATCTGTACTACTTGTTTTATTTGCTGAGGAAATCAATTATTCATGATCTGTGGAGCGGACAGGAATACTGATAATTACATACCGGAGCAAAGAAAAAATCACTAGAGCTGAAAGGATTCGCTCTGTCCAGAAGGTTTGCTCCTTAGAAAACGTAAGTGACGATCAAACAATTGATCATTTGCGGGAATGATTCATCTTCGCCGCCAAACAAGATGAGAAGGATGTGATATATGTAACGATTTCATTAATTATTACTCCTTATCAAAGACGACCAATCGCAGAAGAAATTACAGATATACGGGGACTCCTGCAACATATATCGTTATTCATGCCCTCTCAAGTAGGTCATCATTAAGCGGAGCTAGGAATGAGTTCCGTGTTGTTGAAGACGTGTCACGTCTTGGGAGTAGTAACTCCGAAGTGTCAATTTCGTCAAAGAAATAATTCTCCTGTACTGCAATATACTTGTAATGAGCCCCGATCCAATCAGTATCTACGGTACTTCGCATGAACGTCTTGATCTTACAAGTTGGCCTGCTCACGTCTCTCCTTCTTTCCTTCTCGTTCAGAATTTTTCCATTATATCTACTGACATTACGTATGCTCGAAAACACCGCTCCTTTCATGCTATTATACTGAAGCTCCAGTGAACGAAGGAAGGAAAGACGCAGGTGAACAACTCGGTCTTTCATGAGATTTAAAATAATGAATAATGCTTCTATCTTCTCCCTCACGACGTACTCTAGAGCCAGTAAAATAATAGGAGTAGTGGGAGCGGGAGCCCTACTATGGTGGCGGCGACACTTTCTTCTTTCACGCAACAGAGCTCTTGAGCATGAAAGAAAATAAATTAATGACGCTGCTTTACTCTGTGATTAAAACTCAAAGGATTGGCTGCCTTGTTAACACTACAAACGCTTCTTTTCTGATGCCGTATAGAGCTCTCACACAAAGAATTTTAACAAATACATACAAGAATTCATTCCGCCTACTCATCACAATCAGAGCGAAAGGACAAATGGTTCATGAGGGAAATAAAAGAAGAGGAAAGAGGAAGAAAAATAAGGAACGTTCCAGCAGTCTCTCAGAGTGCTCCTCTACTAAGAGCTCAGGACTGGCCGATTATAATTATTTTACAGATAAAAATTTCTCTCATGTCCGTCCATATAAAATTAGTCTACTGCATCTACATCTACATGTCCACAGGCAAAGTCTCATACAAAATTTGCTTTTACTGCATGACACTCTAAAAACTAGAAGCGGCTAAAATCTGGATAATTTTTCATGAATGTGCAGTCATATGACATCTACTCCCATCTCAGTGTATAAATGATGAGATGAACTGGTGCATTAAGTAGAAAGATACCTCACCCTCATCGTTTCCTTGCGGCAAAAGCATTTTCACGTAACTAAACCTCAAGCTTCCTCTTCTCAAAAGCAGTGGGAGCATAAAGGGAGGCTGGGGACGAAAAACCGCAAACTCACTCTGAGGAAATCTTCCATTCAAGAGTTACAGCTACCGCAATATGAAAACTTTGATATTATTGCCCGTATAACACCAGCGCAGGAAGCGCTCCACCACGTACGAGCTACAGCAGTTGGAGGAGATCTTCTGCAGCAATCGTAATCCTCACTTTTCACTTTTCTTCAATGCTATGGCTTGTGAAAGGGAAGCACGATAAAGCATTCCCTCATTCCTCACCATATCCGACCAGACTGACAATAAATTTGCTCAGGTTGGTATGAGGGCAAAATTTTCCACAAAATCAAGCCAACTAATTAATTATCCAGGAATAATTCGTTCAATTTATATGCTTCTTTCCTATACACTAGCCACGCTTCCGGTCCATTAATTTGCACCATAATAATAGTAAGAACAGCAGCTGCTAAGTAATATGATCCCCGCCGCTAGCTTTTCTCCCATTATTTTGCAGTGAATTGAGACTGCCACCACAACTAATAGTACTGCAATCGTGTAATCGGGCCACCGACAACTTTACTACTGGTCAAGTTTCAACTTTGTCAGAAGAGAAACCTGTCAGTCGTATACAAAGAGGAAGGAGTCGGATTTGAAATAGAAATGTTGCAGGCCTCGAGGTCAAATTTTTCTTCTAACATTGGGATTAGATGCCGAATTTCGAGTGTGTATGTGTGCTTGCAAAGAAGTTTGCAGTGGTTCGTTTCTTCTGTCAAATCCGCCGTCTCTACAGCAAGGTCCAGTCAGGCAGACTCCAAATAAAGAAACACGCAATGGCATTCCCATACATTATCTAACCAGATAGATGTAAAATGTGATACAACAGGCAACTTAAAACATAAACCATGTGAACGTGAATTCTCTGCACGGCACGGACGGACTTTTTCACGCCTTACGTAAGCAAATACAGAGAAGTAGCAGCAGAAGTACATAGCTATAGCGGTACAATATCATTCTCGATTAGCACCCGCTGGCAAAAACCTTGGTGGTGTAAGCTATCCAGGTACAAGCGGAACCTTAACACTGCATATATGGTTGTACAAAAGGAAGTCTCACGTTATGATTGCCCTTAGACTTACAGCTCCTTCTTTTCCAACAGCTAACATAAGAACACAATGCCGCAATCTTAATATAGTCCATCTGCATTTGTTTTTTGGATAGATGATACCTCACAAAGAACATTTTGGTTAATTTAGTAACCTTGTCCAAAGACATGACGTGACTTTTCCTAACAATAAATACAGCCCTAAATTTTCACATTTCTACGTCCATTAAGTCAATCTTACTGACATGATTATGTACATCTGTTTCATGTATACAACCAACCCTTCCATCCTTTGGTAAGGTCAAGAACAAAAAACGCTATCAGAACTTAACGATTGAAACAACTCGGGGAGAAAAAGGATGGAGGAGTTGAAGACGGCAGACGATGCTGCTGTAGCTCGTTTCATGCAAAAACTAAAGGAAAGGAAACTCAATCATGAGTTCCAACAGACGGGATTGTCCCAGCGTTAAAAAATTTAGCTCAGCCGTCGCTTCTGATGTAGGAACTATACGGACGTAAGAGGATAAAAATTACCGAAGTCATTATTTTCAGCTCGAGGGTTAATAAGAATTCTCACGACTCGCTCCAAAACACGGAGTAAAGTCTTTGCTAATTTTTGTACATTTTTCACTAACTCCATAAACCATTAATGACGTTACTCACGACGTTGGAGAGGGCAACTGAGAGTACTATATGTGAGCGGGACAGGGTATTTCTTAGAGTCTAAAAAGAACAGTAGAAACATACTTACTTTATCTTCCGTTGGTTCGTCGCCCAGTATCGACCCTGTGAGAAAGACATTCATAGTAAAAATTCAAGGTCGGTTCTCTCATCAAAGATTTTTGCTATATTCCATGAAAAACTTGGTCATTACTGCAGTACCAAAAACTCCACAAAATAACAACATATAGAGCAGAAATTCAATAATTTCCGCCAGTATGAATTACAATAAAAAGCCATTCAATTAAAGATCATAGTAACGTGCTACACTAAAAACTAGGTATACATGCATGCTTCAAAGGCTACATCACTAATAATTCTGGTGCAAGCTTTACAAAATTTTTATTTCCAACAGTCAGATATTATAGTTTTTGCATCCGGTCTCACTTCAATGTCCGTCAAAAAGCTACTTGCTACTTCGCAACTTGCGGCAAGTAAATCCTGAAGCGACCTCCATAAGCATGGTTCGAAATTAAAAGCTACAACTGCTCAACAAAGCCTGGGCTCCTGATGATAGCAACCTCCAGGATCCCTGCCTTGTGTCCAAATATTCATCCAGACGGTCTTATATCCCACTGGAATTCCTCCTGGGAGCCCGTAAACCAATATTATTAACTCCAGAGGAAAAGATGTACTTTCGCAAAATTGCTACAGCTCTAATCTATGCATCCACTCCCTTTGCTCTTATTCAATGGTCGTTGTTACAAAGCAGCAGAATCGTACCAATATTCACTTCTACGAAGTTCAGTAGCTCAGGATAGGTCCTAAACGCAGCGAATCCCCTGGGTCATCATGTTACTGCCACTATCGAGCCAATTTTCCTCTTACCACCAGTGAACTTATTATCTTTCATTCACATGTGTGTCATTCATTCAATGCCACTCCAGCTTTTCCGACTTCTAAAACCCCAATGATGCAGCAAAACAAACTCCCTGTCTAAAATATTTAACAGATATTCATGGGGACAAGTGTATGCAGCTAAAGTTGAATTAAGCCTGCAAAATTCAGTTGAACGCTACCAATAATAATGACCAACACTTAAAAAGGGAAAAGCAGAGGCCAATCCAATTTCTACAGGTCAGCACTGTTAAGTGTAACCTACCACGCAATGACGACACAACCTTGGGATAATAGCAGACGAAATAGGCTCCTCGATTAATAAGACTCCATGGCCAAACAATGTCCTACTGAGATAAAATGCGTAAACAGTAGTTCAGCGCACTTCCAATGCCTTTCATAGTAGTTATCATTGTATGGCTATATCTCTACTCTACTGCCATGAATACGTGAGGTTTTAAGGAAGTAAATATACCATATATGTCAAGTACATTCGATCCTCCTTTATCCTTGCGATGTCGATATTTTGGTGACTGTACCAAAATACTGTACCAAATACCAAATGGTGACTGGAATGTTGCAAAAAAAATAACTACAGCGATGCAGTCATTTTTGCTTTTGTTTGCTCTTCCGCGGCGCATTCCATAGCTTGTTCTCTGCATCATCATCATGCAGAATAATAATTGGAACTCAATCATATCCCATTATTCCCATACGTTCCCCGAAACAGGCGCGCCAGTTCTGCCAGAACCGACGACCTGATATAATATTATAATGATATACGGCACTGGCGCACATAGATTAGCACAGAAAATTAGATTACGAAGGAATGAATGACGGCTGAGATCAATTTACTCCGAGTCTATGAAAATGCTATGGACAGAGCCAGCAACTTGTGATTTCATTATACACAATCTTCAATCAGCCTTGAAGAGAGCAAGCGGAGCAATGAGCTTAGCAAATGTCTATTATATTTGTTTAGGTCCCTAAAGATCCTATATATCTGAATGTCAAGCGGCATGGGGAAAAGAGGTTTTTTCACATAATATTCAGTCTGTTTACGAGTTGTTATTTTTCCCCTCACAGATATTACTCTGGCATGGATGACTATATAACGACAGAAATGTACACAAAAGTAAGGAGGAACGTACATCAGTATATAATATGATTCAGCCAAAATCAGCAGCCTGGCGGCATTTGCAAGTCAAAAATGTACACCACACGGCAAGTGAGCTGGGAAAAATGAGACTCCTCTGGAAGTCGATGGAATTAACTCCAATTTCGTACAATATGCACACATGTGATTGTGAAATGAGATTATTATTATCATTATGCAAGCTTCGTACATGCGCCAGTAATAACTTTTGTAGAAGAATCAACAAAAAAGGAAGCGTGCTGTACGAGCGGAGTCGAGAAATTATTGGTATGAATGACCGACTGACTGTGGATTCATAGCGGCTAACAATGGGGTACTGATACTCTGAAGTATAGGAAAACCGAATTGTCCACATCCTCACAACTTTGTCACTATATTCACGCATGTTTCTGACCACTATATTTGTTACAAGCGTATACAGAAAAACGGCCGACCGCTCCTGAAATTCATGCTGGTAATAATTTTGATATGGTTTAGCTATTACGCTGGTTGTCAGAGAGCTTACTCACTACACTACGCTCTTATCGCTCCAGCTAGATTTACTAATGCAGTCACAGCCTAGCCTGTCCCCCTCCACATACATAAAACATTAGCTCCATATTCACCACTAATCCTCAATTCAAATTAAGAAATCCTGATAAACACATAAAATAAATGGTTGCTTAGCCTGATCAGCAGGTCGGCCAATGCCTCTAGTACCCTAATGACAGGCTGGAGGAAATGCTAGCTCGAATGTGTTAATAAACCCTCCAGCAGGTCATTCCATACACACGCATGAGAAAACATATCGAAATGAGAGTCCCTGTCCTTGAAGTGCCTCCTATCCTGACAGTTATTTTATCCAACCGTACTACACATGAGCACGACGCGAGATTCATACTTAAAAATGTACTAACGATGAAAAACACTGACAACGAGAATATACTGGAGATTCAGGAGTCAAATTTAGTGAGAGAGGGATACACAACAGGATAATGAGAATGATGATAAGCTTGCGCAAGCACATATTTTAACCGCATCGTCACTCACTCGTCAAAAGAAAACGTCAATTTGACAATCATTCAAGCAGCGGTAGCAGAGGGTTCCTCAGGTTAAGTAAACTAAATTTATCACTGTCACGATCACGATCATCATCATCGTCATCATAAGAGGAAAATAGGCTTAAAAGCTCAATCCGCCCTGAAAAGCAAGTTCAAAGCAAAAAAAAAATGCAGCAACAACGCAGGACTGTCAGAACTATAGGACTACACATGAACTATATATCAATGTTTCATAATCTTAACACTAGCTGCAAATAGGAAGTCAAACGCCCTCAGGCCTAATAAACACATCTCGAGTCATCAAGACTAAGTGCCAACACCTATATTTACGAAAAAAAACATTAAACATGCACCCGCCTTAGACCCCAATTAAAACCCTGTGGTAAGCGCTCTATTTCCACATGTTTCCACAAACTGCGTCTCTGTTACTTTTACTACTGCTACCGGAGTTATGCTTTTTGTAAGGAAAAAAAGCGACGACATAAATTCAACGATCATTTTGCTGCTCAACTGGCTACATGGCGGTGCGAATAATAGAAAAACAGATTCGTTTTTTATGACGAAGGCAGAGTCAGTAGGTTACTATGCCTGATTCAATATCATACCGGGTGAGTGAGGACTTTTGTTGAGAGATTCTGAGGATCCATTGTGAGTCTGAGTTCCGAACTTAGGGAGAACCACGTGCAGGCTCGGCTTCCGCTTCAATTCTGCCAAAGCAATAATAATTTTGTACACAGCCGTATAACTGTAATGAGCATACATAAATAAATAAAAACAAGAACAGCTTCAGCAAGGAACAGGGGAAAGAAGAATATGCATAACGCGAAAATGTACCTAATTACTGTAACATAAGACATCTTTGGGTAGTGTAATACTTATTTTGGAAATGATAGTGATAGTGATAGACATTATTCATATATTTATATAAGGAGTGGTATAAAAATTAATCCTGAGTGTGTAAAGCTGTTGTAGTCGTACTTTTCGCGAGCTGAACGTTCTCAAAGATGAATGGAATTAAGAGTGTGCCTCTGCTGAAATCAATGAAACAAAACTGTCTGTTCTCAACCGTATACTAATTCCAGGCTTCTACACAGCTACTTTACAAGAGCTCTCAAACAATCTCCGCAAGGCTTTGCTGGTCCCATTTTCTCCATTACTACTGCTACTACTACTCCTACAAAAGCTCAAGTACAATTTACAGACCTCAGCGCCTAATTGGCCTACAATTTAAATCTGTTCACATGCCAAGCTTTGTAGATTACTCCTTTGCCACTACTGCGTATGGCAAAAACTAAAACTGGCTCTCATCACGCCCTAGCACAGAATTACCTTATTTTCCCATTCAAACATCAGCTCTGTCATAAAAGCCAAGACCTCACCAATAAGCTCTCCTGGATACCTAATTATCAGAACTGCTACGCACATGGCTTTGGTTTTGCTGCTTTTCACTGAAATATTCCACTACAAATCTAAAAGCATAAAATTCAAGGTCACTCTTCCAGCAAAGTCAAAGTTGGACCATATCGCTGCATAGCTTTCTCATCGTTTCATAAACGAAGGATCCGTTACGTCTTCATCGAGACTCTGAGGTCCAAGACGGGTAAAAACAACGCGAGAGCTGATTAGAGAAAACGAGAAAATACAGTATTCTTGATCTCATGATAGCTGTTCCTGTTTCTGTGTGGAACACCCTCCGACTTGAAATTATTCCTTTTGGAATAAGCTTGCTGCTCCATCAATTATTACTGACTAAAAGAAAGATAATCTTGTAAGTGTTCTCACAGAAGGATGCTATAAGCTTCTCCTCTGAAGCTCTTCTTCTCATGACAGTGTTGTTGCCACTAGCAGCATCAACTATAGATGAGCCACTAACTAACCAATAAGCTCCAATCTATTGCATCACACTACTCATCTACTCTACTAACATAGCCAGCCCAGTAGATCAATTTTGTATGATGCTGCTACTAACCACGATGAATAGAAGAAGAGGCATCCATATTATTCCTTCACTTATTAGCTACTACAAGTAATTCCCCACAGGTTTAAAATCCCGATGACATAAAATTTTCACCACTATAGCAACATCAAGTTAAAGAGAGAGAAACAAGTAGAGAAAAGAACACATGGATCATCATTATTACAAAGAGTAGTCTTTGGAGGGACAAAGTGGTGCATTACGCCGCAGAAGAAGAAGAAGAAGAACAAGAAGAACAAGTGAAAGGACACCACAATATAAGAGAAAATAGCAGTAGTGTACTACTTGAAAATACCTTTGCAGTTATATTGAGAAACACCGCAGCAGTCCCACATGGCAAGCAGAGAAATAGACAGAGGAGTAGTAGTAGATAGAATCTACTGTTCAATTAAATTTAGAAAACATAGATATACACAAGCTTTTAAAAGAGGAAAAAATTATAGAATCAAATTTACCGACCCAAAAGGAACCAAGAAGTTATGAAAGCGCGGAATTAACAGTTTCTTTCTTTCTCGGGCAAATTGATTATTTACGATGGCATATATAGGAAATATAATATTAAAACAGTAGTTCTATACAGACACAGCAGCGGCGAAGAGAGAGAAGAAGAAGAAGAAGCCCACATGCACTACATTCCCATACATGATAATAATAATATTAGCACACTAGTGTTATATATATACGGTCTGCACCTAAAAAAAGGATAATAATAAGATTAGAGAGTTATTTAATAATAAGAGGATGGAACGTGTTATGTATAGTCTAAGGATCGGAGTAGCAATGTTTTTGAAATATATTTTGAGAATCATGTACGCTGTTGTTGTTGTTGCTGTTTTTTCTCTTGTGTCTTTGTACGTACGTGGGGCATACAGCTGACTGCATTTAAGGGCAGACAACTGATGACGAATGATTGGTCGTCCGTAATAATATTATTATTAGAATTCTTATTACTCCTGCTCTGGATCATTTAAGAATCCTTTCTTGTGTTCTTGGATACAAGGAGGACGAAAGGAGAAAGAGATAGAAAGGTAGAGAGAGAGAGAGAGAGAGAGAGAGAGATAGAGAGAGAGAAAGAGATGAAAAATACACTGAGAGATTGTTTGTTAATACACTATTGACGTGGGAGAATAAAGACCTGAGTTTTTCATAGCCGAATGAGGGGCTGAGGACGATGAGGATGTTGACGTTCCTGCTGCTGGTGTGGCGGCTGTAACGACACTGACACTGGTGTTGCTGCTTGTACCCGCTGTCACTACTACCGGAAGGTTACACGGAGTTCTGTTTACTACTGCCAACAAAGACGACGATGTAGTTTCAGGGGATTGTGAAATACTAGTTTTGGGAGTCACTCGACTCGGTATGTTTACTGGGTCCGATGACGACGACATGTCTCTTCTTCTTCTTTTTCGTACTTCCGTACGTACGTATGTAGGTATGTATGACAATGAAGGTCAAATATAATATGACCAACCGGGGAAAGCTTTATAGTTTTACGGTGCACACCACCACAACCACCACCACCAACTAGTATTCTTCACACATTTCAAAATTCATTCCTTGAACAACAAAGATCAACGGTCATTTCATGTAACCGTGTAGGGTTCCAATAATCATCAGGAGATCTATATACTGTCAACAGAAACTCGGGACAAGATACAAGGACCACACCGTGAGTCAGTCAGACAGACAGACTGGGTCAGCAGAGCACAACGAAGTAGTTTTCCAGCTGTACACACAACAACACAAGAAGACGATATCCCGGGCTTTTTAGTATTCGTCTCGTATCAGACTAAAGCAGAGAAGAAAGTAATGTACAGCGGGTAAAGTACTAATTCCCCTTGTCCTTCGCCTTTTCCAAATGATCAATAATCAAGCTCGTCGTTCTTCTTCTTCTTGTCGTCCGAAAATTAACAAAAACACTCTGCAAATACACATGACGACGTCAATATAACAACAAAAATGCTTCACCCTCTCATTTATATAACAAACCTCTCTCACACATAACAAACAACAAATAATTTCAAAACAACAATCATAACTATTTCGAACTT
>JAQFYD010002057.1:0-10534 GCA_034694225.1 Bourletiella hortensis
ATAAGGGGAAGGAACAAGTTTAATTGGAAGTAAATAGTGGACAGACGGGATTATGTTATTGTAGGCAGGAAACAATGCACATTATCTTACGTACATTGTTAAGAAACTTTACTTGTTAATCAGCATTATATTATTCAATTTGATCTCTACTACTACTTCTCGTTGCATATATTCCGTAAGAAGGAAGCAATGCAGAGAGGTAACAATAGGAGGTAATAGCAACTCGCAACTTGTAAACTTGTTAGTTCCGTTGTCACTTCTTCTTCTTGTTCTTCCTTTCCGGCTAACACAAACCTACTATCAATACATGTGATCTTTTTTGGGCAAAGAGGTTTCTTCTAACAACCTTCAGGTCTTTTATTCCGGTTAGATTAAGTTGGAGCAGCATTGTTTCGAAAGATGTAGTATATATGGGACTGGGGAGAGATGAAGGAGGAAAATGTAGTGAGATTTTGAATTCCTTTGTATGGAAGTTACGTACTTACGGGGTGGGATATTCATGTAAAATTTGCACATTTGCTGGTATCATTGCGAAATGTCTTTAGCCATAGCGAGTTGCACATAAAGAACATTGGAGTCCGTCTGCATACCAAAGGAAGGATCATTCACAGCAATGGCGGAGGTTAAGGTCAGATGCCTATGCATATGACACCAAAGAGGGATTGTCTGCGGAATTAGTAAATTGGACTGCATGCTTTTGAAGTTTAACGGCTTATGACTTGCATGGAAGATTCAGTAGAAGATTTATCACGATTCTCATTACAGGTCGCGAACAAAACTTGTACATGCTTAAACTTTGTGGCAAAAAATGATGTGAAGGGCTAATTGTTGCAATATGACACGAGCGACCCAGAGGATGAGGAAACCGCCATGGCAGCCAGCCCGTTTGCACGCATCAAGAACTTCGTGCACAAGATCTGTTTTCATGATGATGAAGCTAATAGAGCTATTCTTTAACCGTGAAAAGTTGAAGTTCAAGCGCATAGTTAGCCAAGAATGCTTGAATTAACAGTGGGAGTAAGCATAAAATAAAGCTATGTGAATTAGCTATCAAGACTGGTGTGCTTTTATCAGACCGCCTTAAATAATCGGACATGGGTGGTCATGAAGCATGAAGTAAATATAGTTAACTGATGGGGGATGCACTGAGACATCATGCGGAAAATCGAGCACGATCGTCTGTACTCACGATTCTTATGGCAATGTCTTGCAAAAAGGTAACACCCATACTGTACAGCATCTTGATGATTTCCTGCGGAGCGCATCTTCATGCATTTAACGGTCCCGTATCTCATCTCTCTCTCTTTTTCTGTCTCGTTAATTGGAGTAGTGTGCTTGAAACCGTTTAAATGGTTGAGGACTACCGAACATCTTGCTCCAATCTTGATAAGCTTAACTATCAAATGGTTTTCTGGTTCAAAACAGATTTGACAGAAATACGACCAGAAGGATCCTACTGACATTATTTACAATTTATTATTTTTCATTACCAGTTTTAATGGAACTGACGCCCTTCTACACTATTAATCAGCTGCCGTCAGCTTGGGGTGTATAGGTATGCTCAGTTTAAAACTAGCTCATCCTCATGGGTGGCAATGGAACGTAAACTTGCCCGACTTAGTTTAAAAGTAAGTCATTATCATCATTATGATGCTCAAATCGGGAGCAAAAGACACCGGAAAATGGATTGACTAGTCACGAGTGCTCTGGCGGAAGTCAGCAGGGCGGTGGCAGTTGGGCTAAAAGGAATGATCTTAACTAATTGGAAAATTTGAAGTCGTGACGTATATAGCTCATCCTTACAAAAGTCATCATCATAGGAATAATGGATGTCTTCATGAGTGAAATGTACCACCGTGACATTAGTCTTTGACCCGTATACAAGGTGAACCGTATCAGCTCCCCTCCACGGGAAGTCTGACTGAAAACAACCGGCAATGGGGACTGATCGCTTTAAGAGTTCTAAATTCCTATATGTGTACTCTCAAGTCAAAATGGATCCGATTCAGTGCGTATAACTATATGCGTCTAGCGTACAAATCAGTAGAAGAAGATGGAAAAGAGCACAGGGCAAGTACAATTTATTATAATATTCTGAACAAATACCAAAATGATAGGCGAAATCAGTAGCTTTATTCATTGTAACATGTCAGGAGTACCAAAAGTCTATGAACAGCAGGTCATCATCATACTAAACTGGTTAATACTCCGTTGAGAATTTTCTCTAAAACAATTCCGTCAGCCATAAATAATGTACAAGATTTAGGCCAGAATTTCCCCGTGGATATGTGCTTCACACAATAATAATCTACTTCTTAAATGCATTCTTGTATGTATCCTGCAAACTAAAAAGTTGTACGAGTTGAGCCAACAGTCAACAGTTTAGTTAATCTCCCCACATGGAATGGACACCCTTGAGCGCATGATGCAGTACGAGTCATTTGTTCTTTTTGGTCCAACGAAAGAAGTTACTGTAGTAGTAGCAGTAGCATAATCAAAATGAGAGAAATGAAATGGAAAGTGATACTTGAGTTTTTCTAATGACTTCACACATGCAACTTCTTGAACCACTAATCAGCCTTACTAATATCCTTGAAGTTTTGTCTCTCTCTCTCTTTCTCTCAGCCAACTGCAGAAGCACGTACAATTTCCAAGAACCAGTTTCTCATGACAGATGCAATCCTTTAAATATGCAGCCCTTCGGATCTTACATTTCGGACAGGAGGAGTTCACGTGTGCATGTGTATATGTAAATAAATTCACTTAAAATTCAGTAATGTAAAAAATTACCACGTATGCATAGTCATTAGAATTAAAGGGTAAACTTGTAATGTGGCAATAATTGATGACCCAAACACTACATTTGATTAGGAGGAAGCAGCTGCAGCAGCAGGTAGACCATGGAGTTGCTCTTTGAGGGACACGGACGCAGGGCTCCTGAACTTGATACTTGGAAATTTAACCCACGCTAGTTGAATCCGAGCTTAAACAGAGATTCTTAAAGGAATCCAAAAAAGTAACCAAAGTCATAATAGATTCGAGTAAGTGAAAACAAAAGGGAGCGTTTTAGAAGTAATAACGTTTGCGACATTCTGGCGTCAGACTATTGCCTCTTTATTGGCGATGTTGCTGGTTGCTGAACTTACTGCATAGGAATGCAAATAGATGACAGGAGGCTATTAGCATAAGTTAGAGAGACATGTTATTCATTATTACTGTAGCTCACAATAACAGTAGTAGTACACATCATCAATTGACTCAAAACTTTCTTAGAAATCGAAAGTAAAAAATGAAAATGGACAATGATAAGGTGGCCGACGGTGATGCAGAAGTTTATTACTGCCACGATAGCTATGACTACTACCATCATATCAGCTTGCCCGTTACAATCCCTTAAGGTTCCTCTTTTAGTTAATAATACATTGTGCCTCATATAACCTTAAAATCCATTAGCATTTTGCTCAGTTATTATCGCTCACAATATTATTGCTATTATGAGGAGAAACTGAGGGTTTATTTATAATTTACAGTCAACAGCACTAGACGTAATGTACCCTATAAAATAACAATGCACTGCGTGTCAGGTCCATATAGAGTGAACCTTATTCCACCACTGTGCTCTTTATTGCTTTAAGTGGAGGGATGGAGAGAAAATTGAGTGAGGGAGTTTAATCCTGTAGTTTTGGACGATGGAAAGTGGAGCCAGCGTCCAAGTAAGGGTTAAATCTGTGTCTCATTAATGTAGGTCTGGGTTTTCAAATTCTACTTAGACCTTTAATGGGGTCATCACGACTGAATCTGTTGTCTCATCCACATCCCTTCTGGGTCACGCCTGACCCATATTCTATTTTTTCCTCCAAATAATCTGACTTTTATTTCAGAAAAAGACATAGAAAGAGAGAGAGAGAGAGACAGGGAGGAAATGAAAGCTTTATGATGACAGTATGCCACTCTTAAACTCGAAACCTCTAGACAGACTGCCTTCTCTGCATGGACCTTTACGAGCTCAGGGAGAGGCAGCAGTGTAAGCAGTATACTGTAACATCTATGGTGTTAAACATTACTAGTCTATTACAATGTAATGGGCTGTTCCATGGTATATAATGTTCATTTAGCAGTACTAGAACGGTCCCACATTCCCTTACGTAATCCTTTGTTCACTGAAAAATTCAGCAAAATATAGGTGTTCTACTCCTTTCAAAATTTCCAAGGTTAAGATGAATGTCTCTCATTTCAGGAGTGTCCCCGTTACACATCCACAAACCGATAAATCCGGTCAAAATGTGACATGATGCACAGTAACAACCCCACAAGTTACTCTGTTACTACTGTTAGAAATAAAATGGAAAACTGCTGCCCGAAAAATTCCATTCCACTATAAAACTGTCCATGGGCCTCGACAAAAACTATTATTATCATTGATCCTCAAAAGGCTTAATAGAAAGGACAATGTGGAGGATAATGGTAGTAATTATAACACCTTGACTTGGTACACGTAAAGAATCCTGAGTAGACAATGGACAACAGAGGGTCGTCCAATAGATTACCTTGAAAAATATTTCTGCTTCATCATCATCACACACTATTAGTACAAAACAAGTAATTATAATTTGCATGTAGAAAAGTCACTACAGTTTTGTCTGTCTCCCTTTACCTTTGCCCCATTTAGGGTAGCCTTTGATAGTAGTTGTTACCGTAACGTCAATAGCAACAGCAGATAGGAAATCTGATGAGTGTGTGCGGGCAGTCATTTACAATTATTGTTCATTAATTGTGATTTACATGCCCAGTTATTTCTACTATTCATTACAGCAAATAGTGCTTCAGCTCCTCTTGCTATATCCTAATATTCTACTCCAACGAATGACGCACATCACGGTGAGTATTGCCATGTTGACGAGCAGAATGGAATCAAGAACAGACGCAGACACAGCCAAGGCTGATAGAATTTTTCCTGACCTGACTCCCAGTCTGTTAAGTATTTCCTATCTACATGCTCCAGCGTATTACAGTAAATGATAATGCAAATGCTCATCATGTTCAAGAAACAGGAAGTGAGATCTCAAACGCGTAAGGATGAGGAATAAGACTCATTCTGAGATATCGAATTTTTCTAATGTTCCTCGCGGAAGGCTTGCAAAAACGTATACAGACTAATCTTAAGACAGGTTCACACATTTGTATTTTATTATTCCATGGCTAAAAATATGTTAGCTATTACACTAATGTAGTATTTATATGTACATTCACATGATAATCTGCACGAGTTTGATTCACAAAGAAAAGGAAAAAAATATTTTGCTCTTTTTTTACGGTTACCAACACATTTTCAACGATAATTATAATGACGACAAATTTAGATTCCTCAGAGCTACATTATCAATTTATACATCAGTCTCTCTATACATAGCAACTATAACTTCATAAACAACGACAAATACAATAATCATCATCACCATCTATGCTTACATATAAAGCTACATCCTCGTACTACATTTTTTTCATCAACAGCCGACCTAACTGTATACTCGTCTTCATATATGTGCTATCTATTTTTACAAGACAGGCGTTATTGTAAAGAAGACTCAGACGAACGCGTCCGTATTCTCATTATGGATTTTCCTCCTTGTTTTTTTAATCTTTTTCGCAGACTTATATAAAGATAGTAATTGACTAAACGGTACGTAAAACGTGAGTACAGAAAATAAGCAGTAAGTGGACAGGAAGACACACGGTAAACTGCCGCACTGATGATTCATAAATGCAGCAATAGCTCGAACATGTATTTTTTCCTTCGCTCCTGGACACTAAAACCTTCACTGGTTCTGATTATTCCCAGTCAAAAGTTGTCGTAACGACCGACCGACAGACCATTATACGTAACTGGTTCTGCCGCATTCTTCCTCTTCAAGTCAACATTATTAGCACAAAACTAACTATACCAACATTATAATAGAACACAATGCAAAGGTAGACAGGCAGCTATAGAGAAGGAAATCAGAAGCCTACGCCACGGCGTTATTATATAAGAGTCAGAGTGTAAACCAAGGCACAGAACAGAGTAGCAAAAAATAGTAAAAATTTTGAGTTCCCCCCACGTGTTTGTACGTCCTGGAAATGATGACTCACCTGGAGAATATTCTCCACTTCCTCATTAGTAACAAATTAATAGAAAAAAATCGACCTTGAATCCTGCATTTTTTCTATCCCACTGATTTACTATAGTATCACCATCATCATCACAACTGCTTCCTCTTTATTCATCTCATCAGAGTCCAGTAATTGCACCAAATCCTGTCTTACTGTGAAGGAATAGGTTATCCATATCTTCTGCTCAAGCGCACAATTTCTCCAAGAAATACACTTTGAAAACAACAGCGCAAGTTGACAAAGAGAAAAAGAATGAGTTTGAAATTAAAAATAACGAGTTGATTTCTTAAAAAATATCATACCGTAATAATAAAAGTTAATGAACACAAACGACCCTATGTTCTCCTAACCCCAGTCATGCAAAAAAGCTCAAGCCGAAAAAAAAAAGAATGATGGAGCTGCGACGCTGCTACATCTAAGATATTACGCGTAACGCCATTCTGCAGACAAAAAGAGGAAATCAAGGTGTGCATAAAAAAATATGTTAACTTCCATGTCTGGAATATGGAACAATGTCCTACAGGCTGGCAACTTTGGTTTTGTATATATTAACAGAATAGGAATCAGCAGATGCCAGGAAGGGTTTGTACGGATGAAAATGAAGAGAAGATACGGCACCCATGCGACCCGACACAAAAAGTCCTTCCCGGATACCATTGGCGAGAAAAGGACTTTGGCCTGTGAAACCATAAACGTTCACCGCATGGTGCAAGCAACCGCTAGCAAAATATGGCAGGTTAGGATGGATTGCAAGCGCAGTAATGTCCGTCGGCGTGTCAACTCTTCTTGTGGCGGATCTTGAACGTAAATCGAAGAAACAAACCTTGCCGTTGGCACTACCCGCCACTACGGTTCTATCATGTCTCAGACCGGCTGCGACAATCCATGATTCACCGAATTCTCTCCATGTAACTACCCCGCATTCGGCAGGAGGGAGACGGAAGTCCAAAAGTCGGACTGCCCCTTCGAGTCCTAGTACGGCCAAATTTGGTTCACACCGGTGAATGTCAATGGACGTTACGGGACAGTCATATCCAGTAGGCCAATCCCCTTTCCGCAACTCCGATTTCACATCCCACACTCGGATAATTTTGGCATCTCCTGTAGCCAAAACCTGTTCTCCCTCCGCGTCCCATTTGACTAACAACCCGAAAGTTTTTGATGACTTATTTAAATGGCCCACATCCGCCAATGCATTCCAGGATGATACATGTCTGGCTTTATCTCCGTCAGGATTCCAAATTCTTACGGTACCATCATCAGCACCAACCATCACAAGGCTATCGTCGTGAGCGTTTATCCATTCAATGGATGTTATACGGGCATCGTTACTATTCTCCCACTTGGACAACAACCGGGGAGACTCTCCAAGTTCATAAAGGGATACCATAGAAATCTCAGAGGATATCAAAAGTCTTTCATAGTCGTGTAACTTAACCAATGTTGGGGTAGAGTGGGAAGAAAACGAGAAGGAAGGTGATTGTGCTGCGGAGCTGGGACTACTTCCATGACTTAGGTTCTTGGAACTGAAAAATTGTTCTTCGATTTTTCCAGGGAAGGATTTTAGTCTCTTAAAGCAATCCCTGCGGATCTGGGCGTTGCGAAGGTACCTCCATTCTCTGATGTGATGAACAGGGTCCTGAGGATCAGGAGTACTCACTGGCGATGGGGATTTGAAACCAATGTTACCCTGTCGTGGGATACTTGGCCGGGCAAATCGGTATAAGCACCAATCGATGTACAGTGTTGCGATCAACGGGGTGATATCCCGTGGTTTGGACGCGTCGCCACTACTACCTATGCTACTCATACTTGCGTTTGGATCTGGGGACTGGGATAAACTCGACGGTGTAGTGGGAGCCGTTGACCCCAACGACACACGGCCTGGAGTTAACAGGCCAGTAGGAACACCAGAGCTCTGAGCCTCCTTGGCCTTCATGCGAATGCACCGGATAACAGTGCGGGCGTGGCGCGCAACGCCAGGATACGGATCCTTTTCGAAGGCAACCATTGCCGTCCATACTTTGCCATAAATTCCACCAACTGCTGCAGATGCAGCCATAGGTCCAGTGTGGAACAGACTAGAAAGTGAACTACTAGATGCAACCCGCCTCATTGAATCTGAAGCAGCTGCGTGCGACTCTGCACCGGTTACTGTTGCTAGCTGGTTAGCATGGCTGAGAATTTTCATTTTCACTTGACTGGAAATCCGCCGCAGTCCACCACCTCCACTAACAGGAGAGGATGATACTTGTGCTTCCTGCAGGGTAATATTGTGCTGCTCAATCAAGACGAAGTGATTCTCAAACACTAGCACGAAATTATGCAGAGCAACTACTATTTCCTGTCTCACTAGCGGAGAGCACTCATCACTAAGTTTTGTAATGATCGTCATAGCAACCGAATGGTCAATAGCATTAGAATGTTCTGTCCTCTCACTTCCACTGTTGATAAAAGTACCGAGGGCAAACACTGCTGCTGCTCTCACTTCAGGATTTTTATCATCTAATAAAGCGTAAATCTTCTCATTGGCCTGATCTCTAACTCCACACCAACGGGCATTGGAGAAATCGGCCCACGTAAGTCCAAGACAAATGCACACCCAACGACGAAGTTCGGTATCACTTTCACCAAGAGCTTCAAGGCACGTTGATATACAGTTAGCTTTTAAAGCTTCCTGCTGACCAAGTCTATAGTTCCTCACAATATTTGTGAGGACAAAAACTGCCATTGTACGGTGTTTGTAAGGCAAGGAATTGTCACCCACCATTGAAATAAAATACTTGTGACTTGCATCCCGAACTAAATCACTCTGACAACTACAGTCGACCGCGAGGATCTTCGCCCAAATAAACACAAGAAGCGGTCGCAGTTCTCTTGCAGACGATTGAAGAAGTTTTAAAACATATGGAAAGATTCCCACGGAGAGAGCCAAACTGACGGCCCATCTCCCTAGGTCAAGAAAGCGACCTAAGAGCTCCAGTGCTCTCACTCGATGAACTTGACTCAAGAGTACTTGAAGAACGATGGGCAACTGTTCCGGTGGTTGACGATCTTCTCTTCCAAATGCCAGCCACACTTGAAACGCTGTTAGTTGTTCTTCAAAAAAAGGCGAAGGAGTATGATTTGTCAAAACAGTTTCCGAAGAGATACCGTTGTTGCTTGCACTATTCCCATTGGAACCGGTTCCATTTATCTGCGACTGTTGATTGGTTGCGATTTCTTCGAGCACAGCAGGCAACTGGGCCAAACATAAGTCTAGGGCGAGGTCCCAAGCAGCCCACATCGGATGCTAATCATCGATCATAAAATGAAACACAAATTAAGAACTTTTTCAAACAAGCTTGAACAATACTACAAATCCGAAGGCCAATAACGAAGTGTTCGTACCTGCGCCGTAGGCGGCAACTCAGGCGATGATATTGGTGTGCAATCATATGACCGCATTATCCGCTCAGCCAGTAAGTAATTACGAAATAAACTAGCAACGAGGAGGTCTTGCCGAAATAACCTGTGGCAAAATAAACAACCACCACTGTAGACCCACAATTTGCACACAAAACATAACAACAGCCAGGCATTTGGTACCTTTGAAACAAATTTCGCGGTAAGGTATTCCATGCTATGGTGTCCGTAATTGCAGTAAAAATCCAATTCAATTCCCCTAACATTGTGCGCCGATCATTTAGCTGTCCCGGAATTCTAAAATGGATTGAAAAAAAACATCGGTACATAACAAACTAATTAAAACAGATCTACGAACCAAACACCTAAACGTAAAAAAATTTCTTTTACAACTTACTTGTCCATCATATCCAAAGTGATATTGGGCGAGAGCCTATCCTTATTTTGAAGAACAAACCATCGCAGTGCTACGCGAATAGGAGTAGTCAGGCAAGAGGTGAAAAGGTCGGCAGGAAGATCAGGGTTCATAGGTAGAATCTGTGTTTCTCCACACGCTCCAAGCTGTATGCACCCACTAAAATTTGGACGTGGACACGCACTAATCGCTGATGATTTAGCGAGCATTTCCTGCAAAGAATGCAAAAACTTATGATAATTTGAAATCCAGTCCACTGAACCGATGGCACATTACAACATACCTCATATTCTTTTTCATGCTGCGCAGCAAATTGGTGAAACGATTTAATAATTAATCCTGCATTTGAGCAGTCGTAAACGTAAATAGACGGTGACCCCATCCAAGTCTGAAGGTCATAAATGCTTAGCGGTATGTACTGCGTGTAATTCTGAAACACAAAAAACGATTTCAGTTCACAACTATGACACCAACTATCGTTCCACTAACGAGCAAGGTACGCCCATTGTACAAAACGGATTAAAATGGCAATAGCACCATCGTGTAGAGGACCCTCGAAAACCA